>CM040246.1:171003046-171257312 GCA_022545495.1 Chrysanthemum lavandulifolium
GCATCATTCTACATATGGATTGTTGTACGATTATTTGAAGCCTCATGAAAAGGAAGTTGATAGGAAAGGATTCTCCGTGCTCAAATTGCTTCACCTTCACATCCGAAAATCAACAACTTGCCTTGTATGCTCAAAACAGCTTATCCTCCTCAACCAAAGAACTCAACCAATCGCCACTATCACACCTAATGATCAATCACAACAATCTCAACATAATCAATTGGTTCCATACAACAACAATAATGCTCAAGCATTTGTCGCTGAAGCTAATGAGGAATCCAATCCGCTCAAGCATTGCAACAAGGATTTGTTATGATTGCTAATGCTTTTAGCCGTTATACCAACAAATCCAACAATCGATTCGCTCCTCATCTAACACACGGAATCAAGTCATGTAAACAATGGACGAGTTGAAGTTCGTAATCGTGGTTATGGTCGCCGATGGGCGGTGGTCAAGGGTTTAATGCTATGGGTAGGAATAACAATGAGCTCAAGTGGTGGAACAGGAAATGCTCATAATGGGTTGAATGGTCTTCGATGCTACAACCGCAATGAGAAGGACACTGGCTAATGCATGCCCAAAGCCGAGGACTAAGGGCGTGCTTATTTCAAAAAGGCTCTTCTTTGGCTCTTAAGGATGAAGTCGGTGGAACTCTCACGCATAAAGAATGAGTTTTATGGCGATATGCACTCTGATGATGATATGGAGGACTTGCAGCCAATGCAACAAGTTATGTTGATGGCTAATATGCATGAGTTACACATGAGTGACACAGCCCAGCAGTATGACACCGATGGCTTGTCTCGTGCACCGAACAAACCATATTTATCTCTCGATCTAATATCTCCGCCAACATCCGAATCCGCAAGGCTCGGAATGTTCAAATGAGTCATCTACATCTCATTCCGACGATTAATTAGACCCGTAGTTACATTTGACGATCAAGATGACCTTATGGTTTCCTTTAATAATCAAATTGACTCCGTGGTTATACTTGAGGATCTAAATAATGATCATGTTGTGACTCCGCTGAACAAGCCGAACTTTTGCCTCATCCGATCTTGCTCTTTACTTAAAGACTAGCAATCCCAAATTGAAGAATGTTGTGCATTAAATCAGACTTAAAAGTAAAATGCATCGTTAACCAAGGATTTTGAATGTTTAAAATGCAACTCAACTTTTCAAAACTCAAGAAAACCGTGAAAAGGTTTTGAAGCCGCTTTACTAAATCTCATCAAAACGAAAAATATTTAGAGAGACAGATGCGTGATCTAGCCGCTCAAGAATGCTTTGTTGTCTCAAATAGAACAATCAAACATGAACATAAAAAGCAAATTAACGCCTCACCTTGGAAAATCAAAAGCTAAGGTCGAAGTTGTTAACTTGTCAAAACAGCTCGATACAAAAAGCATTCCACAAAACGAATAGATGATCATCTTGAAGAAATTATCGCTTGCAACGCAAACTTAAAGAGTTTAAAACTGTTGTTTACAAACATGGTGAGTCAAGAATCGCTATTGAAAAGTTTACTTTAAAACCCAATCCAAATGGATATGGACCGAATCTTGCCGACATAAACCTAAGCTTTCAACCAAAACATTCAAACCAAACTCGAAGTTTCCAAAGCGTAATATAAAATTGATAATTTTATGAGTGTTGTTGAATATCATCGTCAAGAGGAATTAGATGCGTAAGACGAGAGTCGATCAAAATTAGAAACCGTTGTTTACAACAAACCTTTAATTACTCAAACCGTCACTTTCACACACCAACGGATTCTTCTAACACACCAAGGGTTATCATAAAACGCTCGAGTCTTCTAATGTTAATCCCCAACCGATTATGCACAAATTTATGGTCCTTTACCTTCCATCGCTGAAGTAAACTCAAAACCCGAAAATCGCAAAATTCTTAGATATTTTGACATTTTCATGGTCGACCTCAAAACTTTACAACATGAGATAGAATATCATTCGAAATCAAAGTTCAACATTTTCAATTGCCTCCGCACGAGAACAAAGAGACATCTTTCGAAAAATCTTTACCAAATGTTAAAATTTGAAAAATTGTGCATTGTCTTGGGAACGGACTTTCATAAGAAACTTGAGTGATGAAGGTCATTTTCGAGAAAACATAAACATCTATTTCTAATACTAAACGTAAAAAGAAAATGTTAAGAAAAGATGTTGATCGACTCTTGAATGATGTTATATGTGCCGATATCCATAATGTTGTGTTATTGAATTTCGTGCCATATGCATCCGATTATATCTCGCAGACATCGTTGACTGTGGTAATCATCTGAGAATACCGATAATGTGCTTCAGATCGAGTCTTTAAAAGTTGAAAATGAACGATTGCTTAACGAACTTTCCAATGCAAAACGTCGACTTAATTGGTGTCAAAAGATATTCACAATCAACAACTTGTTTTTCAAAACAAAATCGCTCAATTACGTGCAAAATCTTCCGATCCTAAAATTGAGCAACCGGATGATCAAAACGTGTCTTTGAAAAGTCAAATCTCAAAATATGAACAAGAACTTGTAAAAGTTAAACAGAATATGGTGTCATATTTGATTTACTCAATAAGACTCATCATGAAGCATCAAACGAACTTGATCACTATCTTGCACACACTAGAGAAGTAATGCATTTTGTCGGTAATATTCGCTCGAAAATCAAGATTTGATTCACACTATCTTTAAGTTAAGAGAAATGTTAGGAAATTATGAACTACTTCCGCCACCGTGATTAAGAGAATAGCACCAAGAACACTTAGTAATCATGAACCTAGAATCCCTACCGCCAAAACACAAGTTGCTAACGTGCTTCCTTCTCATCGAAACAGAATAGTTGCGTCTTTTCCAAACGTCCGCACTTCACGCCCTAGAGCACTACATCAAGAATAGGAAGTTGCAACCTAAGAAAAGATCAATAAGGAATGCTAAAGTAGAAGAACACCCTAGGACTATGAATAAGACTCACGTTGCTTCCACTATAGATATCAAGGTCCGCAAATATAATAGAAATAGTGATGTAACTAATGCTAAACCTTTAAGTACTTTTGATATTCACCGATGCACCTTGTGTTATTTGTCGTAAAAGTATGAATTCGATTGTCATGACAAATGTGTTGCTAAAGCTATAATCTCTCGCTTACGGAATCCTAAGAATCGAATACCTCTAGGCCCACTAATCATTCTAAGTCTCGTGCTTGGTAGACCGCCTCTTTAGATTCTAAGGCAACCATTGATGTCCCTCGTAGCTCCGGGCCACCTCCTAAGAATGTAGTACCACCTAGTGCATTCACTAAGACTAAAGCAAATACTAGTTGGAGATGGCGTAAATGGATATATAACACACTAGGATTTAAATGGATGCCTAAAGTTATTGATGTGTGTATGTCACTATAATCGCTCCTAACCTCTAACATTTCGGGTTCCACATCTACTTCTATTCCATCCGTGTCGCCTGTGTGTAATGCAGTGATATGATCATTCTCTCGATTGTTGATATGGATGTTCCCGACACATGACAGCAACCTTAAACTCGTTATCAAACTTTATTGCAAAGTTCATTGGCACCGCCGATTCGGAATGATCACTCGCAGCCTATCATGGGCTACGGAGACTATATCAATGGGAACATCGAAATTAGGTGGTTTATTATGTGGAAGGCCTCGGTCACAACTGCTTTCGAGAGGTCGGCCTGTGATGGAGATTTGGAGGTTGCTTTGTGGAAAAATCTTGTTTCATTCGTGATCTACAAGGAAACGATCTTATGTCCGCTCGCAGAACTCAAGTCTTTACACTATCTCTATGCAAGACATGGTTGCTTCATCTCCCATCCGCTACTTTCAAAGGCAACATCAACAAAACTCGCTATGGCACCGCTGCCTCTCACATTTAAACTTTCAAACTATAACCAATCTTGCTCGACACAAACTAGTTGAAGGTCTCCCACGATTCCTAGATTCTAAAGATCACCTTTGCTCAAGATGTGAACAAGGAAAAGCACTCGTGCTCATTTTCCTTCAAAGGTGGAACACAACTCTCAAAGATGTGCTTCATCTTCTTCACATGGATTTATGTGGCCCGATGCGCTGCAAACGATTAATGGCAAACGCTACATCTTGGTAATAGTTGATGACTACTCACTGGACTTGGGTCTACTTTCTTCAAGCAAAGACCAAGCTCCAAAGATGATCATCACCTTTCTCACAAAATATGTGTTCAGCCCGCAACACCGCCGACTAATCGTAATGCATAAAGGAACCGAATTTGTTAACCAAACCCTTCGTGAATTTTATGAGAAAGTGGGAATTCAAAGATCAAACATCTATTGCACGACACCGTAACAAAACGGAGTTGTTGAAAGACTAAACCGAACGTTAGTGGAAGTCGCAAGAACAATGTTAATCAATGCTAAACTTCCAGACACTTGTGGGCGCGTGTCGATTCATCGCATGCTATACTCAAACCGTTCTATGATTACAAACGCCACAACAAAACACCTTTCGAGCTTGTCCACAACCATAAACCGAATCTCAAACACTTTCATGTATTTGGATCCCTTTGCTATCCGAATAATGATCATGATAATTTTGGAAAGCTCAAAGCCAAAGTCGACATTGGAGTCTTTATCGATATTGTGAGAATTCTAAAGGTTACCGGATCCGAATCGTCAGACAAAAGTAGGTTATGGAAATGATTCATGCTCATTTTGATGAACTTACGAAATGGCTTCGAGTATAACACTTGGAACCCGTCACAACCGCTTAAACTTCCTCAAACCCCATCATCACCGAACAAAGCCCCCACCACTCACAACAAATGGAAAGGTTATTTGCTCCTCGCTCAGTGACGATATTGATGAACGTGTTCGTGTATCCGTTGTTTCACCGCTCAACCCGATACTACTCTTATACCGATACACTGCTACAACAACCATCGTTGAAGAAGCACCACCCGCTGACTCCACCACAACAGCTTGAACAAACCGCTTCCAACAATGATGAACCGGCCGATGATATTCTTAATGAAGTACCCCACCGCAGATTTTGATCCAAATGCTTCTTTAACCCGCTTGCTAATGACATCGCCGCACCGATGTCGCGAATCATCAACAAACCATTTGAATCCTCGTAATCGCACAATGTATACCAACATCAACCTCTACACATCGATGGACAAAAGACCATCCTCCGAAAATATTATTGGCAACCCGAATCAACCGTTACGAGACAACGCCTTCACACGATGGTGAACATTGCATTTATGCACTCACCGTCTCGCTAACTGAGCCTAAAACATTAAAGACGCAATGACAAAAGACAACCGGATTGAATCCATGCAAGAAGAACTCAACCAATTCAAACGCCTTGAAGTATGGGAATCGGTTGAAAGACCAACAGGGTCTACGCCATTGGTCTCAAATGGATTTGGAAAACAAATTGATGTCAAGGAACGAATCCAAACAAGTCACGCCTAGTTGCTAAGGGTTATCGCGTGAAGAGGAATAGACTTTGAAGAATCTTTTGCTCCTGCTGCTCGCCTTGAGGTCGTTTCGATATTTCTCGCGTCATGCTCATATGAATATGACGGTCTTTCGATGGATGTCAAACCGCGCTTTCAACGGACAACCGAAAGAAACGGTTTATGTCACCAACCGAAGGATTCGTTGATCCCGAGTTCCCGAACCATGTCTACAAACCGAACAAAGCTCTTTACGGTCTCAAACAAGCTCCTGCATGGTACGATAAGCTATCATCTTTCCTCATTGCTAATAATTTCACCAAAGGTTCGGTCGACCCTACTCTTTTTATACAATATCACGGGCACATATCTTAATTGTTCAAATTTACGTGGATGACATCATTTTGGGTCTACACATAAAAGTACTCAATCGCTTTTGCAAAACTAATGAAGAAAATTTTGAAATGTCCATGATGGGTGAACTTACGCTCTTTCTAGGACCGCAAGTTCATCAATCACCCCATGGTATTTTCTCGAGTCACCCAAATATGCCCTTGAATTGTTAAACAAATTTGAATGAAAACCGTGACACTTATGCCACACCAATGACTCATACCAAGAAGCTAGACGATTTACATGGGAAATTAGTAGACCCTACTAAATACCAAGTATTATTGGGTCTCTCATGTATCTAACACCAGCCGACCGATATTGTCTTTGCCGCTTATCTATGCTCCCGCTATCGTCAAGACCAATCGAAACCCACCTCTCGAGGCTAAAAGAATCCTCCGATACATCAAGGGAACCATTAACTTGGGATCCGTATCCAAGGATTCGGTTTTGAACTAATCGCTTTTTAGACGCCGATCACGCAGGATGTTTAGATTCACGAAAAGTACTTCAGAGCACTACAATTTCTTGGTGATAAACCGTGTCCGGCAATCAAAGAAGCAGGATTGTACATCGTCGCCATCAACCAAGCGTAATATGTAGCCATGTCCGCGTGTTGTGCTCAAGTCATCCGGATGAGAACACAACTCAAAGACTATGGTTACGTATTTGATGTAATCCCGATGTATCGCGACAATCGGAGTGCCATTGCGATCTCGCAACCCGCTCAAGATTCAAATCAAAGCACATCGATCTTCGCTATCATTTCATCAAGGACCACGTGGAATGTGGTACAGCTTGAATTATACTGGTACTGCATACCAATTGGCGCATCTACTCACCAAAGCCTTGCCTCCCGCTAGGTTTAATGAGTTGGTCCACCGGATTGGTATGAGGTGTTTGACTCAAGAGGAATTGATGACCTCTAAAACAGCCTTAAAACCCGTCAAACACCAAAATCTCTTTTGTAAATATTTTCAAAACAAAATACAAAAATATAAAACCGATAAAACAACAAAAATATTCTTCTATCTATTTTTCTTTCAACATGGCAAGTACATTTCTTCCACAACACTTTAATCTTTCAAAATTCAATATTTTTCCGATCAAATGTTGAGGGGAGAAAATAAATACTTAACTGCTTCAAAACATCCTTGTACTTGCATGTTATCCTATCCCTGTTGATTCTTTAAAATGGTGGTCTCATTTCGGTTCATCGACACTCATCGGACTAATATTTATAACCTTTCATTATTTCTTAAGTCGAGGGGAGTGTCACAAGTTTCTTTCTTAAAATCTTTTGTTTGGTAACCAAAATGGAAGTTAAATGGCTTTGGATGAAAAAGGAAAAGTGGAGGGACTAAACCGCCAAAAGCACAAAGTCACTTTTAATAAAATACCTCCACCTAACTTTAACCTTTCACATTTATTACTTTCATCTAATATCATCTACGATCCAAAATCGCTTAACAAACCGTGCTTTCATTCATCAATTTGTAAGTGTTTATACGCTCTTTGCATCAATCTAAACATGGGTTTTGAATCGCTTTTCAAACTAACGGTTAGATTTTCGCTTAGAGGATTTTGTGTTCTACGATAAGCGTATGAACACATGATCAAATTTGTGTGTTTATGATTGAAATGATAGTGCCAAAATGTTTTTCTTACATCAATGAATACATTTTCATCTTTTAAACATACCCGATACACGAATTGAGTGATTTTGAAAATTAGGTTTATGCGTGGTTTTGGGTGTTTTCAAATGTGAATGTTTTGGTCAAAAGATTGTTGTGTGATGTTGATATCATGATGAATTGATGATATCCAGCCTTAAAACAACCCGTAAACACTAATTGATTGAAAATTAGAGATTAGGGTTTAATGTTCTTCGCTTTTGGGTATTTTTGATTCATTGGGAGTTTGATGTTAAAACTTGGTTATTACACTCACATGACATCTAAAACCATCGAATAACTTTGGTGTAATTCCTATGGCTAAAGTTCTTACGCGTAATCTATGAACTATTAGGTTTTGGTTTACGCGAAGGTTTTCACGCCTAACTGCTTAATTGAGTGATTGTGATTAAATCTGTTATAGAATGAGTGTTAGTGTCAAAATTGATGTTATGATGATTTTATTTCGTGCTTGCTACGCGTAAAACTCGTAATCAAGGTCATTGAAACTCACGATAAGGATCACCCACGCGTAGAAAGTTATGCGAAGAGTAATCTTACGCGAATCGCTACGCCGTAAGGTTCTACAAAGGGACCACGCGTATCCCGTGAAGGATATGCGTAAACAATGACCTCCACGCATAAGGTCTACTCACGAGTAAGCCTTACGCGAAGGTTTTATACGCCACGCCGAAGCTCCACGCATAAGGTTCCCTTTCCCACGCTGTAATATTTTACGCGTAAGTAAGGATCCCACGATAAGCTTGCGCTCACGCAGATACTTCTCCCGCTTACGCATAAGCTACCATTTCTACGCCTAAGCCTTGATCAAACCTTCATTATGAATTGTTACGCTGCAAACTTGTAAATAAATAAATCATAACGTCACGAAACCAAAAATGTCACTAATAAGCTTAAACGCTTAATATGTTGTGTTAAATAAGTGATAACATAAACTTTAAAACTTAAAGTTAACTAACTCACTAAACTTATCACGACGTCATTGGACTATTGGACAAACAAGTGACTTTGGACTCAGAATAATCATTGACATTGTACATTCAATAATTAGACAATAAAACCTTCGTTGACTAACATTATGTCTTTCGATATGTTGGTTCTTTGGCTAATGTTATTTCGCATCAAGACATGGCAACCAAATGAATGTGGATGCACCGATGTTCTCACAATTGTCGATATCTTCCTAATGGCTATCCGAGGAAGATTGAAAGAACAACCTTCGGGTTGACTTTGAAACCCTCACCGCTCGAATCTTCCTATTTGATTGCTATGGACATTCTCAAGAATCATCCCTACCGTAACATGCTCTCACATTCTCGCTACAAGACCGAGATCTACATGCAACAATTTTGGAATTCAATGCAGAGGATCAAAGGTCAAAGTGCAAAGACAAATGACGCCAATCACAAACAAGTCACCATCACACATGCAGACTTACGGGTTGTTCTTCTCATCCCCGACATCGAGCCAACCGACTTCTATGCCACACCGTCAAGAGACAATTTTGCAATTTTGATTGATATTGGCTATGATGAAGCTTCAGAATTATCACTAAGCATTCTCATGTGGAGCTTAAGAACATTCCTCAACCGTGGAGAACTCTCTACATCATCATTACCAAACTGTCTCTCGGTCGTGATAGCGGCTATGAGCATCCCAAGCTCATAGAACCGCAAATTTTTGGTCATTAATCAACATGAAGCACATCGAGCTTGAAGCTCGATATGGGATGACATGATGTCATTTCTCAAAAGCTTGGCTCAAAGATTCCTATGTCGATACACTAAACTGTTGATCCGAGAGCACTTGGACTTCATCCCGATATTCCCAAGAGGCTCAATGACCCCGACAATCACGACATGTTGATCGAGCCTATTTTATCCGCCGAATCAAGGAATCACAACAAAGAAACAGGTGTCAGTTACCGATCACCTTCGTCAAACGAAATCAAAAGCTCGAGACATACAAAAGGTATCCGTAGCAGTGAAAGAAGGCAAAGTTGGTCATCTTGATGAGAAACCTTCGGGACACCTACACGGAGAACCGTAAGAGGCAAGGTGGAGGCCGCAAGCATCGAAAGTCGAGGAAGTTTCCCAAGAGGAATCCTCCTCGTAAAAAGACTGCTCCTTCTAAGGAAGTCGGTCCTATTCCCATTCCAAAGCTTGAACCACAAAGAAAGCTAGTGGACTAAAGCTCAAGATACACAATCGACGAAGAGGTCTTCTACTCGAATCAAGAATCAAGCACCTCCTTCAAGAGCAAAACCTCCCACCACCAAAGAAGCTATAAGCAAAGGAAGACTCAAGATTTGTGCCATATGAAGAGGATAGCTCAAGAAGAGCAACTGGATACATCCTACGTGAAGAAGTTTAAAATCGTTAGACATCTACAAAAAGCTAAAGAATTTGAACAAGATCAAATGCGTGGCCCCTGAGGGTCGAGTGGTGGTGTCCACTCTTCACCGCATCCCGATGCGTTAATCGACCCGACAGGAACCGTGCCACCACTCTTGTGCAACAAAGAAAAGCTTGTGGAGGACTCTACCGATTATAACATTGAGGAACCGAAAAGGAGAAGTCCGAGAAAGATAAAGTCGATGAAGAAGCTAAGTCCGAAATGATGAAGATGTTGATTATGAAAAGTATCTTCTCGACAATCCTGCACGGTCCAAGGAGAAAACTTCAACCTCCTAAGGACCCCGAGCCTCCTCATGTCTCCTCATCATCGATTCATCATCTCATTCTTCACCACCACCATCTAAAAGATCAACCAAATCAACATCCAAATCAGTGAAGAAGCAAACTCGATCTTGGATTTCTCATACTCATAAAAGAATTGTGAATGTTGTCAAACAAGTCGAAAGAAAGACATGCTCTACAGAAGATGAATTTCTATCACCGATCAAATACAAGATCTTCATGACGAGAATGACGAGATGAAAGTTGAAAGGAGTATGTCCGTAAGCTCATGAAAGATGATCTTCAAGGAAAATGGACGAAATGATCAAAGGTTACACTCACAATTACCTTCTTGACATTGTTCCTAAAGTTACAAAGGAGTTGTTCACCAAACAACTCTATCCGAATCTACTTCATCCGCCAAGCGCACTATGAAATCAACACCAATGCACGTGAACATCAATCCAGCTTGATCCCATAATATTTTCAGATGTCGAAGTTAGTTGACCGCTAGTAGCTCAAATGTCCAAACGATCCGCAACACTTGCCTCTCACGAAGGTAAATTGCTTGAAGCATTGCCGAATATCAACTCAAATCAAGATGCCGAGAAGAAGTCGAAGGTCAAACGCCCACGCGACGATGAAGATAAGGATCGATAAGAATGACGAGCATAAACGTCAAGAAGTCCGTGAATCATCTTCTATGCAACCTCCACCCAAACGGACTCCAACACAACAAAGGTCTCCTCCTCGCTCTTCTACCGAAAACCTCGTGATTCTTCCGAGTTACCACCCGAGACTCGTAAAACCGTGATCACTTTGAGTATACGGGTGGTGACGATGAGGAATTCCATGAGCCCCAACAACAACCCCCCTCCCGACAAAGTAAGAAACCGTAATCCTCATCTAGGCCTAAGAAAAGAAGAAGAAGGCGCCCAAGGTCGACATCGTATCATGGCTAGATGAAGATAACATCAAGAATTTGAATGGTTTTCACACTTGTTAACTCCACCCCTATCCAAATGAAGGTCAAGATCCGTAGACGGTAATACATTGGAGCATGCTAAGATACCGCAAGAAAAATTCGAGTAAAGAAGATGACGAAACCGAGTTGAGGCGAATCAAGAATGAAGCTTTTCAACTGTTAAAAGATAGCTCGAAAGTGCCATCGAGGTCGAATATCACCTTGAAAACATTGCTCGAGCTATGTCTAACAACATGGATTGGCTCAACCCATAAGCAAACATCGACTTCACCAAACGGACAACCCTCCATATTACACCGATCGGTCTAAACCTCTACCAACAATTGGCCAACCAGATGAGCCTAGGATTCCATTCCGATATTTCTTCAACAAAGACTTGGAATTTCTTCTACACACGGTGGCGATGGTTCAAGGAAATATGCTACATCATCGACACTTCCATTCCCTGCACCATATACTCTAACCGCATAGCCATCGAGGAAAGAGCTAACCACATGTTTTCCAACAATGTGGAATAGTATGACCGTGATGCAATGTATGGGATTCACCATTGGCCGAACGTCAAGAATCTACTACGTGTCGCCAAGTTCGTAAGTCTCAACATGAAGTGTTCAAGATTAAGAGTATCGCTGCCATCAAACATGTTGATCTTTCGCCTAAATGGGACTACACTTTTCTCAAGAATATTGTGGTCAAAAGACAAGACGAAAGGGATTATGCATTCAAAGGAAGCGGACTTTGAGAATTTGTCTATCAACGACATTGAAGACATGTACCTTGCCAAAGTATGTGGACGCATGAGACAATTTTCAATCAA
The DNA here is from genome assembly GCA_022545495.1 of Chrysanthemum lavandulifolium. Lineage (NCBI taxonomy): Eukaryota > Viridiplantae > Streptophyta > Magnoliopsida > Asterales > Asteraceae > Chrysanthemum > Chrysanthemum lavandulifolium. Next base: position 171,015,088 of record CM040246.1, read on the forward strand.
GTACAACGTGAATACATCAAGTCCTTGCTTATCTTCATCGACGCATAGTCATCACAGAACGTAGAAGATCTCCACTTGCAGCTGAATCATATCGCACCGTGTCAACTTCACTCCACCTCGCCTAGATCTTCCCGACATCAACCGCTTCCACAATACACACTCATCAAGAAACCATTCGCCGCTTATCGCAGTGAACTTCAACGAAATTGCTTGATGGCGTGTAGAGATCTTCACAAGTTTGGGGATCACACTTTGAAGAAGGTTGGGACGGATTGGCTTATCGGTTGAAGGCGATATATGAAGGCATAGGGTCTCACAAGCGATGGAACTCTCGTGACGTAAGGGATGTGCGAGGATCATCGAATGATTGATGAAAGGTTGTATCAAGGGACCGCCCGTAACATTGGAAAGCTTTGTTGGTGGTCGACCCAGATTAACATCACCGCTATCAACGCCTGCTCGCACTCCCGCAACATCACCGACTTCCGTACCCTTGAACCGCTTCTTTTTCATAATATTTTGATGTATGATTTATTATCACAATGGCTTGTGCACACATAACAATGTACAACCCGAATTGTCAAGAAAGGACCCCGTGGTACGCTTCAATGCCACAATCCTTATAAAAGGAGCTAAAGCTTTTACTTTTGAGTAAAACCTATCAAACCTTTCATTTTTCAAGGTTTTGCTCAAAAGAACAAGTACTTCCCTTATGATTTTCAAAACCTCAACCGCTTATATCACTTGTTGAGGGGAGTATTTGAATTAAAACTTTGTTCACAAATTGTTCATAGTGGTCATCTTCCCACAACACTCAAAATGGTCATATTTATTCTCAACTTTTCAAAATAACATTTTATATGCCATTTTGAGGGGAGAAAATTATGTGATAAGAAATATGTTGTGATAATGCAAATGAATCATTGTGCTATAGACTTAACCAACGAATTGACTTCTTAACCCGTTAGTGAAAAGACTTGTCATGGACGGTAATAATTTCAAGCTAGTTACTAGTAATGTAAACGTGTCTCCAAAGGACTTGTCCGAGTAAATTGTACCATTCGAGAAACTCTTGGTAGACATGAACTTTGACGGGTTTGACAACCTTCGAGGTTTGTCTACACCTTCAAGGTAGTTATTAGAGCTAGTTGTCACCTAAAAGTCGACAATGTAACTCTTTAACTATGCAACGAACCGTGTCTCCTGGGAATTGTCTATCTTGAGTCGATCAATTCATAAAGTGCGAGCTCTTTCCTCACCGTGCGATTTCAAAAACTCTTAAGCACATGTGGAGGGGAGTATTTCGAAAATCTAAAACTCTTGAAGTGTTCAAACATGTTTTTCATTCACAAACACTTTGAGAGATTTTCATGAAAAATGGTTTTATGGCAATGGAGTTATAAGGAGATTAAGGTTAGAATAACATTCTATGATCCGCCAGAGTCGGAGGGATCTACCCAAGGACATCACAAATAGTTAGTACTTAGAAGTCCTTAGGTATGATTATAAAAAGGAGAAAATGAGAATCGGAGAAAGAAGGAGTTGAAGAATTAAAAGAAATGCAAAGAAAAGGGTGAAAAGAAATAGCCTCCAAATTATTCAACTTAGGCGCATAATCGGTTCAATTCATATGCTACCGGTTGTCACTTAGTGACGCCGGTATTGAAGATTAAAAGTCGTCATGGACCCAAAGGACGCATGCACTAAACCTTCTTAACCACTCAAGTTTCTCTCAAAAGAAGCTTGTTTCATTCTCACAGGAACCCTACGTAAACTATTGGCTTTCTTAGAGATCGCCGGTATTGAAGAAGGAGACCTCTCCCTAGTCTCCGCCAGAAAACCAAAACGCACTATTGAGTCTAGAGCCACAAGATTCATCAAAAGATCTCTTAGGTACACTTGACATTTCATCACTTGATGTTCAACAATAAGAACATCATGGTACGTTATCGAGTCCTTCATGATCTTAGCAACTGTCGAGAACATTTATGAGAGGTTCACATCCGTGATCCTCGTGATTGAATGGAAACTCCCGCTGTGGTCAACATCAAACACTCGACAAAGCAGTCACTTTGGTAACTCCCGTGGATTACGCTTAGTGTGTCTCAAACGGTCTACGTCGTGAGGTGATGCTTCGTGTACCTCAATGACTATCCGAATCAGATGTACTTTGGTACATCGTGTTATCTCACTTGTGGGACTCAGCTCAGAACGGCCTTTGTAAGAATTAGAGTTGTGTTTTCACACTATGTCGTTAACACTCTCAAGTTCAAACTTGTAAGTGCGGAAACCGCTTATTACTAACCGCTTGAATGTTTTTTCTTATGGAAGCTCGAGCGGAATGATCGTGCGATTCTTCTCATGCTCACGCCAACATCATCACTAATGGAAGTTCTATCTTAAAGCAACACAAAGTCGAATGATTCTTCGTCAAATCAAAGAATCTACAAAGTTAAAGACTTAAAGAACTTCATCAAGATCGAAATCCAACGCCAAAGAGCGTGTGAGCATGTTGAAGAATGACGGAGACACCAGAGCAAACAAGGCACTGAGGCGCACTTGATGCGCATAACAACAACATACTATCACTACCATCACAAAGAACAATGATCAAAGAACAAAGTTAAAGATGACGCCAAAGCAAAACTGCTTAAAGAAAACAATTTCTACACCGGGAGATTGTTCAATCAAGGCAATTCTTCTCACAAGAAAGAAGAATGTCGAAGACGCCAAAGCTACTATTACATCAACGCCTTTACTGCTCATATTCATTCATCACCAACACTTGGGGAGATTGTTGGAATCACTCCTAAACCTAAATCAAGTGTTAGTGATTCATATGTAATAGTTAGCTTAATTATGGCCTTTATGTTTGTTATTAGCCTTAAGCTTATGTAGAAGGCCCATGAGCTTAGGCCCAAGCCCATAGGAGAAAGGATGGGACTAGGAAGTGTTGCCCTAGCTTCCTCCTATAAATATTTTGTATAACCCTCACTGAGGGTTGGTTGTTCAATTTATCTTTCTTTCACACATATCCTACGCATAACCCAACTAAGCCAAACTTCAAGCACAAAATAATTGAAATTACGTCGACCCTTGTGTGTGTTTGCTAATTTATTGTTCAATCGAAAACTTTGTTTATCTCTTTCTATTAAGCTTGTGTTGTAAAACTAGTGACCAACATATTTTTCTATGGTTGATGATTAGTTCAAATCTTACCATGCAACGATACCGACCAAAGAGGTCTTAGAGTTATAATTTAGTGCATAAATCAACGACCTCAATGGCTCAAAAGGCTATGTTCAGACTTGGTTATGATAAGTGTTTTGCAGGTACGATCTGAACAACGAAATATCCTTATGATTACCTTTTTTGTTTTAAGTAGCAACACCGTCCACTCAGGCTCAACAGGAATTACACAATGACACTAGTCAATGGAAATTAACTCGAAAGAATTCTGCACATCATTCTTGGCAATGTATACACGGTTAGCATCAGACGCATCTTCCAACCTCGACAATGATATTATTTCACCCAAAACTTTATATATTCTTTCATACAGAGGGTGAGATTTATCAGCAGCCAAGAACTCGTGAAACTCACCCTCCACTTTAATAGAACTACGCCCTGGAGTTTTCTTAACACCATTCCCCCTCATCATACTTCTAACCATCTTTACTGTGGAAAACTAGAAGGGGGGGGTTGAATAGTTTTACCAATTTAAAACTTCCTTTTAAATATTTAGATCGACTTATGTCAATCTATTTGGTTGTTTATGTTGGACGTTGATAGATAGATATATAAACGTAAATGAAAGATAAAGAGTAAGAAGCACATCACCACGACACAAGTATTTATAGTGGTTCGCCACAAGGACACCTTCCTTGCCCTACTCCACCCCCGAGTCACCTACTCGAGAGTTCAGAACACTACACCAACTCCTTATGGCGGAGAAGCCTTCACAACGCCGCTAACCTTTTCCCAGACAAAGCTAAATACCGAGTTCTTTCACACCAAGGCGAACCACACCTAACACAACGTCGCTTACCCTTTATACGGTGCTAGGCTAACCACCGAGTTCTTTCACACCTTAGGTGAACTACACCTTCACAACGTTGCTACCCTTTATTAGGTACTAGGCTAAGTACCTAGTTCCATTGCAATGGAGGAACTACTACCCTTCATGACACAACACCTATTATCAAGGAGATCTACCTTGTTACAACATCGCCAAGGATATCACCATCCTTGTGAATAAATAAACACCTATATGTATAACGATGCACCTCATCGATTATACGACCCAAGCATTCTTCCCAAATGCTACTTGATTTGATTCTTCGCATCCTTCACTAATGCCTTTGACACAACGCTGGCATCCTTCACTAATGCCTTCGTCTTGACACCTTAAGCATTCTTCACTAATGCTTTGACGCGGATGATGAGCATCTTTCACTAATGCTTTATCTTGACACTTTCGGCATTCTTCACTAATGCCTTCAACCCAACATCTATGGAGAAAGGAAGAACTATCAACAAGAGAACCTTCGTTGTCTTGATGATGACGAAGCATGGCAACTCATGGACTTGAGCTTGCATCGTCTTCAAGATGTGGTGATCTTTCCTTTAAGAGGAATCTACAAGATCACACAAAAACAAAAGAGGAAAGCTACATAGATCTCTTGGATCCGAGGTTAGAGGGTTAGAATACTGGGGAAGTATGTGTAAAGGGATGAATAGAAAGGAAGAAATGGCTCTCTATTTATAGAGAAAATTTCATCGCTTCCGGATCCCACGGATCCTTCCACTTGGGATCCGCTAGCACAAAGCTAGGGATCCGTGGTCCGCCTCCTTTGCCCATGGGTATTTTGGGTTATGGGTCATGGGTCATGGGTTATGGGTTGATCCATGGTTTTCTATATAGATACAATGTACCTTAAGGATACATTGAACTTGTGTAAGTGGTATATATAAAACCATGGGTTATGGGTCAAAACCATTTGCTAGTTTTTATCTATTTAGTATATACTTGCTTTTACCCATTTTAGTACATACTTGTTTTACCCATTTTAGTGTACTTAATATAAGTATGTATTAACCCAATATGTAAACACTAGTTGTTGTACATATGTATCTAACTCATAGAATTACTTAAACTTGTTAAGCCAATATGTAAACACTAGTTGTTGTACATGTGTATCTAAAATATAAAATCACTTAATCTTGTTATAGTGTTTTATGTGAAAACGTAAGTGTGTTAGAAAACTATTAGTTCAAACCATTTACGTATTTTATTTGTTTCGTTAATATGATTTTACTTTTGTTATCGACAAAACATTAGAAGATCGTGAAATATAAATAAACGCTTTTACGGCTTATTTGTATTAACAATCTCCCTTTTGTTGATGACAAAACATAAAATTATTTTAAGGAAAAGCTAAAATTTGTAAATGTTTGAATTTAGTTTTTACTTTTTCTCCCTTTTGTCGAAACAAAAGTGTTTGAAGAAACTAACACAATTTTTATAAGAAAAATTATAAAAGATGTAATGAGAGCAAGTGACGGAATGGTACTTGTCTTAACTCCCTTGACGAGTCCATCCCTTTGAAAAAGGGCCAAGGACATAGTGTAAATGAGCTAGTTGTGTTTGCAATTGTTTGCAAATGGTTCGCCTATGACGAAAACGTGTTCCCCTCGAATATTGCAAAGTTGCAATGGGTATCATGAAGTGTAATCCAAAATGGATTAAGTTGCAAATAATTTTCAATATTATTTGACACAAAGCTCCCCTAGCTTTTATGGTGTCAAAATCTTCATGTGTATTTTAAATAACTACAAAACAAAGGTTAGAAAACAAGAGTATATTGCATAATTTCCCGCAAAAGAGACTTAAGTTAGTAGAAATATGTGTTTATACCACGGATCCCACGGTTCCTTCAAGGAGGATCCGTCCAGCTTATTAGTAAGTGGATCCTATTATTCTGCTCCAGCTTCTTCAAAGAAGGAAGAAATGTCAAGGAGTGCTATTTGAGGAATGAGATAAATGTACAATATAACAAGCACAACACACATAATAATCATGGCATAAAATTATTCATTCAATAAAACAAGAGATACACAACCAAATCTCTAAAACTAAGAGAATGAACTTTAGCCACATAAGTACTACTAATACTAATCTTATTTCGGATTTAGAATGTGACAATGTGCTTAAGTCTAGGGATGGGTGGACTTGTTGAATTGATCCAACTTTGCAAGAAGATGATTGAACATGAAATGTATCTCATTTCGCACTTCTTGAACAAGTCCTTGAGTTTTTAGACAATTTGGGCAAGTATTGTCTTTGTTTGGCCCTCAAGGAAAAAGGATGTTTTGAGGGGCTCAATGTGTTTGAGGGTCTTCATTTTGAGAAGTAGGTAGAGGTTCTAAAATGAGGTGGTAATGGAACTTCTTCCATATGATCAAGGTTGTTTCTTGTTTCCCATGATGGGCTAGTTGGTGTTGTAGGTGGTTCCGATTCAATGAAAAGGTTGGTGAATGGGAGGTTCTGGTGATGAATGAAACAATGAATATATGTTTGATGCGGAAGAGGCTCATTCAATGAGTGTAGTCCATTCTCAATGAATGAAGGTTTTGATGGCTTGCTAGAACTATCCATGTTAGGTTTGGAACTAGATGATCCCTTTTCTAGTTGGAAGGATTTGATGCTAATCCTCATGCTCTCTTAGCTTTTGTTGGATGGGTTTGATGAGGTGGGATTCTAGAGTCATTATCTCTAATAGGGATGTTTCGTGGATGAAATTTCATGGAACATTTGGCCCTTTCTTTTGGATGATCCTATGTTTGAGGAGTTGTTGCTAAGAGCTTTAGTCATGGTGATGAAGGTGCTAATGTGAGCTTCAAATTTCGATTTTGAGATGTGATTAAGAGTGGTGACTTAGTCCTAAGGTTTGTTTGGTTATAAAAGAAAATTTGAAATAGGAAATTAAATCCTTGACCACTTAGAGGATTAAGCATGCTCTTGAGATTTTGATCACTCTAGAGGGTAATTAATGAATGCTTAAAGGTGGTTGGAGAAAAGGTAACTTGAATTTGAATTAAGGAGGCTAATCCTTATTCTTTCTCAGATGTACGGATCCTCTCAAGAGGGATCCGCGCCGTTATAGACCGTGGATCCGGCTATCGACAGTTCTAAGTGAAGTCATCATGCCTTTGTAAGGTTTTAAGTGATGGATTTCGAGGTTTTGACTTAACTTTGAAGTTTATAGTCATGGATATCTCAAATCCTCAACCAAAACAAGTAATGGTACTTAATGATGGTTAGACTAAGAACACTTACCTTGGGTAATCTAACTATTTATTAGTCAAGGTTTTTCAATATGTTGTGAGAAAATGATGATACTAAGTCCTAAAAAGTCGATGATGTCCTAGAATAGATTTACTAAAATCTATAAAAATAAAAAGAAACTTATTTTTGGCTCTAATTTTGAGTCAAAGGAGATTGAGATCAATTTGCTAAAATTGAAGGACATATCAAACTAAGTGCTATCAAATGTGATGGATAATGTGAGTGTTGGAGCGGAATTATGGTGAGTTTTGACTAGTTGGAAGTGTTCTAGTGGACTATTTTGATGAAGCTAAACTGCTTTTTCACATCGGTTGATACGGATCCCACGGTTCCCTTATGGGGAGGATCCGCCATTGAAAATCTGGGATCCGCCAATCAGAGATCAAGGCTTACAGAAATGTGCAACTATGCATATTATAGAAAATGCTTTTCTTAGTTGTTTCTAAGTAGACTAAGTGCAAGAACATAACTAATAAAACTTGTATCAAAGTGGGAAACACTCGAGTTCCTAGAATGAGTGACGACGACCATACCAAGAGGTCGAAATCTCATTTTCAAATACCTAAACTAGAATGTTTAGTGCCAAGATATGGCAATACCTACATACTACAAGCATAGTTAAAATTGTTTACAAACCATTGTTTCAAATTGTTCATCAAGTACTTAAGCCTTAGGACTTTACCTTTCTTCACTTCTTCACCCGCCCTTTATCAAACCATCTTCACTTCTTCTTCCTCAAGAAATTGGCGAAGCATTTGAAGATTCCTTGGTTTGTTGCCATTCGGCGATTCATTGGGGATGTTTGGCAATTGGTTAATGTAGTCCAAAGGGTCAAGATCAATATTCTCAAGTGGGTTGCTACTACTCCCTTCACCTTCACCTTCTTCTTGCCTCTCCCTTTCGTCCGAGGAACTGTGGGTGGATGTGGCCTTTGCCTTCTACCATGAACCTTGTTGTTCTACCATCGGTTAGTGGAACCATGACCTTATTGCAAAAGTTATGATCAAGGGATTGTGGGAAGGATCTAATGAAAAGATGAATTTGGCAAGACGGGTTAGAAGCATTGCATACGGAGTACCATCTTGTCCATGCTTCTCACACTTGCCATTCTTTTGACCATGTAGTAGGCAAGGTTGAATCTAGTATTGGTCACTAGACAATATATCATGAAGCTTAGGCAAGCATTGGGGTGATCCTTGTTTCCTACTAGACATACCACATTTTCTCTTATCACAACTTTCCATTTCTTATATAATCCATACATTTCGTAAAGCTCCATTTGAAAAGGATCCCTATAGATCACTTTTGACTTTCTTGTGACTCTTGATGGTGATGTTTGGCATAAATACGGTGTCCTCACCGTGGTTGCTTCGGGATCAAAGTGGTAGATATCATGGTGATCAACCATTGTGTGTAGTTGTTCCAAAGACCATTCATTTGAGTACATACAAACGCCATCATATGTAACTCCTAGAATTCTTCCAAGCTCCACAAGTGAAAGAGTGTACTTATGTCCATTTATGGTAAATTCAATTGAGATGGACCCATCATCATTTCTAATTATACCCATAGTCTTGTAAAACTCAAGCACAAAGATCGGCAAATTTGCTCGCTTATATCCAATAAACAATCAAACCCAATAGTTCCAAATACTTCCTCATGTCGGTATTTGCAAGAAATGATGGATCAACAACTCTACCTTCATGAAAGAGTCTCCTTTCAAGTAACTTAAAAGCTTTCCTATCGTCCGGATTTAATCCATTTTTCCTATGGTACATGGGAATGTAGTGAGTGGTGTCTTGGTAATCTTGTTGCTTGTTGCTTGGCATGATGTTCCTAAACAATGTAACCACAATGTGGTGTTAATGGTGAATAGTAACCTAGAGGGTTTCATCACAATTTTGCTCTCATCATCTTTGTTGGGTTCAAGAAATGTGTTTAATTTGTATTAACAATGTTAAATCTTTGATTTAGATTATCTTAGAAAACAATGTGATGACAAATAATGGTAAACCCATTTGAACCCAACTCTTAAAGATGAAGTAATTGTAATTCTAAGAATCAAGGAATTAGATTAACAATGTAGTGAAGATTAAACTTACACACGTGATTGTTAGGCTTGAGAAAAATGATCAATTAGCTCCTATGAACAGTAACATAGTCCTTGTTCGTGAGTCTGTGAAATGAGTGATGGTGAAACATCCACAGTGATCATTTTTAGCTTATATCGTTTTTCGCTGCACGGATCCCGCGGATCCCTCTCATTTGAGATCCGTCTAGTATAAACTTAGGGATCCGCATGACAAGAAAAGTCACCAAGAAATTCCTTGATAACTTTGGTTTGGGAGTTCTAAGATACCTAGTATTTTGGTTTTAATGTTCTAAAACTAGTGGTTTGAGGTTTTGATGATTAAATACTATTCCTATTAGACAAGGTTCCCTTTTAAGAATTAGTCGTGATTCTTGGAAGTTCAAATATTATAATAAAATCCCATTTTATTATAATATAAGAAGTTTCACATGGATATTTATTGATGTGCATGAGATGTCAATAAATCCTTTGTGGTGAATAATGATTGATGTTATCATATAACTAGAAATCATTATTATGAGTTGGTAATAAAGTCTACAAAAAAATCGGAGAACACTAAATAGAAAATTACTATAAAAGAATAATTACTAGAATTATTACTACTAAGACATGCAATCAAGATACTAATAATAACAAATAAAGATAAGTAATTAAAGATCATACCTTTGCCAAATATTCTTTTAAGGAAAAGAAATATTTAGATGTTTCTTGAATTTCAGATTAATGTTGTAAGGATACTTAAACATTCTTTTGCGAGAGGAACAATTAAGATGAATTCTTCATGATCTTTTGGTAGTTCCAAATCCAAGTATGGATAATGCTAAAAAAATGTTAGAGCATTCTATCATTGTCCAACAATAAACAATATATTGATTTTTTTTTTTAATTATGACAAAAATAATCCTTCTTTGTAGTTTTCAAACATACATGGATCGTATCAAGTTTTTAAAGTACAACATACTCTAAGAAACTTGGTAACGAAGCTCTGATACCAATTGTGGAAAACTAGAAGGGGGGGGGGGTTGAATAGTTTTACCAATTTAAAACTTCCTTTTAAATATTTAGATCGACTTATGTCAATCTATTTGGTTGTTTATGTTGGACGTTGATAGATAGATGAATAAACGTGTAAATGAAAGATAAAGAGTAAGAAGCACATCACCACGACACAAGTATTTATAGTGGTTCGCCACAAGGACACCTTCCTTGCCCTACTCCACTCCCCGAGTCACCTACTCGAGAGTTCGTAAACACTACACCAACTCCTTATGGCGGAGAAGCCTTCACAACGTCGCTTAACCTTTTTCCCAGACAAAGCTAAATACCGAGTTCTTTCACACCAAGGCGAACCACACCTAACACAACGTCGCCTACCCTTTATACGGTGCTAGGCTAACCACCGAGTTCTTTCACACCTTAGGTGAACTACACCTTCACAACGTCGCCTACCCTTTATTAGGTACTAGGCTAAGTACCTACTTCCATTGCAATGGAGGAACTACTACCCTTCATGACACAACACCTATTATCAAGGAGATCTACTCCTTGTTACAACATCGTCAAGGATATCACCATCCTTGTGAATAAATAAACACCTATATGTATAACGATGCACCTCATCGATTATACGACCTAAGCATTCTTCCCAAATGCTACTTGATTTGATTCTTCGGCATCCTTCACTAATGCCTTTGACACAACGCTGGCATCCTTCACTAATGCCTTCGTCTTGACACCTTAAGCATTCTTCACTAATGCTTTGACGCGGATGATGAGCATCTTTCACTAATGCTTTCATCTTGACACTTTCGGCATTCTTCACTAATGCCTTCAACCCAACATCTATGGAGAAAGGAAGAACTATCAACAAGAGAACCTTCGTTGTCTTGATGATGACGAAGCATGGCAACTCATGGACTTGAGCTTGCACGTCTTCAAGATGTGGTGATCTTTCCTTTAAGAGGAATCTACAAGATCACACAAAAACAAAAGAGGAAAGCTACATAGATCTCTTGGATATGAGGTTAGAGGGTTAGAATACTTGGGGGAAGTATGTGTGTAAAAGGGATGAATAGAAAGGAAGAAATGGCTCTCTATTTATAGAGAAAATTTCATCGCTTCCCGATCCCACGGATCCTTCCACTTGGGATCCGCTAGCACAAAGCTAGGGATCCGTGGTCCGCTCCTCTTTGCCCATGGGTATTTTGGGTTATGGGTCATGGGTCATGGGTTATGGGTTGATCCATGGTTTTCTATTCAGATACAATGTACCTTAAGGATACATTGAACTTGTGTAAGTGGTATATATAAACCATGGGTTATGGGTCAAAACCATTTGCTAGTTTTTATCTATTTAGTATATACTTGATTTTACCCATTTTAGTACATACTTGTTTTACCCATTTTAGTGTACTTAATATAAGTATGTATTAACCAAATATGTAAACACTAGTTGTTGTACATATGTATCTAACTCATAGAATTACTTAAACTTGTTAAGCCAATATGTAAACACTAGTTGTTGTACATGTGTATCTAAAATATAAAATCACTTAATCTTGTTATAGTGTTTTATGTGAAAACGTAAGTGTGTTAGAAAACTATTAGTTCAAACCATTTACGTATTTTATTTGTTTCGTTAATATGATTTTACTTTTGTTATCGACAAAACATTAGAATATCGTAAAATATAAATAAACGTTTTTACGCCTTATTTGTATTAACATTTACCTCATCCCATTTACTTCTAGCATCACATAAACTTTCCATAAGTACATAAATACCACTATCATTTGGATCCAATTCTATGAGTTTTTCGGTAGCAAGTTTACCTAGCTCAAGATTTCCGTGCATCCTACATGCATTAAGAACCTTCACCGCATGCCCATGGGAAGCAAAACCGACAATCATCGAATTCCAAGATACTAAATCTTTCTCTCCCATTTCATTAAAGAGCTCTACAGCAGCATCAATGTTCCCACATTTGGCATACATGTCAATGAATGCATTTCCAAGTGTCACGGTAAGTTGAATTCGATTCCGCTTGACATAGTAAGAGTACATCCATCGGCTCACTCTAAGCAGCCCGCTTGAGCACAAGCGAGAGCACACATACCAAAGTGGTCTCTATAGGAACCAAACCTACATTTTCCATTTCGTGAAACAAATCTATTGCTTCCTTTGGTTTATTATTCTCGTGAATATCCCGCAATCATTGCATTCCAAGATACAACATTCCACTCTGTGCATCTCATCAAACATTTTCTTTATGATAATTAACTCCCCATTCTTAGCATACCCCTTAATCATACTCGCCCACGAAAACACATCCCTAATCCTCATACCTCAAAACCTCCTTAGCCGTAACCAAATAACCACATTTAACATACATATCCAACATCAATTCATCAAATTCAAACTTTTATTCACACTCATCTTCTCGACATAATCATGAACACTCCTCCCAACTCCAAGTCCCTTTCTTAGCACACGCACCAAAACCGCAATCATAGTAACCTTATTCACTCCAACTCCACTCTCTTTCATCATCTCAAAACTCTCAACCCCTCATCCACCATCCCACTTTTAAACTATATATATAACAAGAGAGAAAGAGATCAACCCCATGAGTATAATAAAGATTACTATTATCAAATAATAGCAACAACTCAATAAAGTTTGCATCAAACTAACTCAATCAACCTGCAAAATCAAGAAAATAAATTTGGAAATTAATAAAATATTATAATATTGATTATATAATTTGTGATTGATAATTATTTGAAATGAAATGAATATTTGGGGACCGATGAAGAAGAACATAGTAATAGTGATTGTTGTTGTTATCTCGCTTGCCTTTTGTGCGTGCAAGTGGTGGTCGGAGCATATCTTCTTCGTGATATCATTTACTTGCAAAAAAACTTATAGTTCACTTTTTGTTAGCCTATTTACTTACGACCACAAATGATATAAAGTGCTCGGTGATGAACTGTATTGCAACAATGAACCAGCAGGGGAGATGATGACCATGATGAATGTTGGAGAGATGATGATTTGGAGAGATGAATGATTTGGGGAGATGATGACAATGATGAAAGATTAAGGGCTAAAATATAAATGTGTTATAAAAGTATAAATGTGTATGGACTAAAATACCCTCGACTACAAAACAAAATTCAGACTTTGACTTTGTCAAAGGACCTGTAACGAGTGAAAACCTTGAAATAGGGACCCCCAACGATGAAAAGGCCCAGTTTTGTCCCGCTGTGATGCGTCCTGCCAAGTTTAGGGACCAACGGTGTATTTTAGTCTTAAAAAAAGTTACTTTAAGTCTTTAATCTCTACATGTCGACAATATTTAGGGTGGTGGCAACCATGCCTAACAAGATTTTTCGTGCCTAATCACCCACCAATAATATCCTTCCAACTCATCTCATACCTATCTCATACCTAACAATAGATTTTTAGTGGCAACCATGCCTAACCCATACCTCAAATTCACTAATATAAAATGAAGCAATATAATTGGTGGAAATTAATATAACACAAATATACATGCATGCTTCTTGTTGATGTAGAATCGGCAAAGGTTGCCGAAATTGGTCAAATTGATACCACACCGAACGATGCCGAGGAGGAGGCAATGGGGAAGCCGATCGGCATGGGGCATGCCGATTCCATGCCTAAGCCGGTTGCCATCACCCTTAGAAAGTTGGATGGATGGATGATAAAAAAATAGTTACTTTAATCTTGACTAATGGTAAAACTAAAAAAAAAAATGTTTTTATTTAAAAGCGTAGAAAGTGTAAAAAGTCGGATAAATGATCAAAATTCATATTCAACGAAAGCACCTTCGATAGAGGTCAATAGCGTTTATACATGGAGAGCTATTGATTATGAACGAATGATTAACTCCAAGTTAGAGCCTTTAATACAAGTGATTACCCTCTTCCTTAGGAGACTCCCGTTTAGACTTATTCTCTTAACCTTTGGCTATTATACGGCCATACTTTTATTAAACAATTAAATTACAAATAACAATAACTTTAGTTATAACCGTGAAAATAATTCATTTCCTGTTAACCGAAGCTATCACAAACAAAATATTGATTCTTTTCTTCATTACAATCACCCTTCGTCAATTCTGGAGCCGACCGACCCAGTTTGACCCTCATGTTGCAATGGTGGCGACTTGGTCGACGCAACGGCGATCGAACCAGTCGATCGAACACTGCGGGCAGCCTAATGACTTTATTTTTAAATGCTTGGCTTAGTAGTTTGATTAGATTGTACATTGTGGTTAAATGACTGTATATTTTAGTGAATGGGTAAATTAAATAGTGTATTAATTGTATGTGTTGAATAGCTTTTTTAGTTTTATTTGTGCTTCAAATAGTTTGTACATTGTGTTTTATAAATTATACTTTTTATCAAATGAGTATTTTAAATATGACATTAATTACAAATGTTGACCCGTCAATATGTGTAGGTATTTATGCATAAAGTAATTGTACATATAACTTAAATAGTTGTATTTGCTTAAAATCTATATATGGAAATCTTAAAAAATTAGAAGAGAGAGGGTCATCCCTCCATTATAAGTAGTATAGATATAGATATATATATAGATACTATTATTAGGTATATATGAAGCATGGTCTTACAATTAGTAGAAATGAACTGTCTATTTTGTTTGATGTAAAAGTAACTTACAAATACATAGATTATATCATTCAACAAATCATGAATTTTCATCATAGCTACTTTAGTAAAGAAAGAAAAACGTTAAATGGAATGTATTATAATAGTGAGATTAAACAAAAAATCATTGCATATGCGTTAGCCGTCTTGTAAGACCTTTTAATATCAATTAAACACAAATATAAAATCAATCGATATGCAATTCACACTCTTGTTGAGGAATCTTCGCGCATGGTTTTACCTCATTATATAGAACCCGAAAAAAAACAACAATACAAAGAGAAGGCATTCCACCCCACTTAAACAAGGAAATTAAGTGGAGGAAAGGACCCAAGAGAACAGAACATAAAAATACAAAAGGTCACAACTGACCCGAGACGAATCCTAGAAACCTACACTAAAGAGACACATGATGTGTACCAGAAGCATGATACAATACAAAAACAATATAGTCCTAACACAAGCTCATGCATACAGACCACATGAAAGGCTAAACTGATAAAGCCTTAAAAGAATCTTTAAATTCTTGAGTCTTCCACTTGCAGTATATTAAGTATCTTGTACCAGAACACTTGTAGACATTATTTCAGACGCAATTATTGATCCCTGAATGTGTAAACGAAACAAAAACTCCACTGGCCCAGTGAGATATTTGAGAATTAGTAACAAGCAGCAAAGGACAAAAAGAAGACAGAAGATGCCGGATAAAAATCACAGACACCTCACTGATCGAGCACTTAAAATCCTTACTATCATCACAGAGCCAAACACTCTATCGATATGACCTTTGTTGTTGCAAAGTTCCAAGAAGTCACCGACCACGAGCCATAAACTTGCCGAGCCATCAGAGCCAATTTGAGCTTCTTATCCGAAATATAAAACAAATAAATTATCAATAATGTTGTTATTTTGAACAAGCCAAATATTTTCGTTGTTGCTTAAAGAAACATAAAGCTTCCCAATGCTCGCTTCCTAGAGAGTTGGATCTATTTGATGCTAAACTTCAAAGTGGTGTTATCGGTGGCTAGGAAAGCGATAAAGAGGAAAAAACTGGTTGCTCTTGGTCTCGATCAACGTAACTTTCAGTGGTTGGAGACAAGTGAAAAGATGATGAATTTTAGTTACTTCAAGATCACACTCAACAACAATCATCGAGTAACTTTTCATGCTTTTATAGACTTTTACACTTTAGTTGTTACGGTTCCTGATTTTTAGCACTCTCATTCTCTAGCACTATTGCATTGGCTGTTACAGTAGGTGAATGTTACACTTACAGGTTTTAACAAAATTGAATTTCAAAGGGTTGTTACATTTGTTTAGTGGCTGTTACAATTACTTTAAATGGGATGTTACAATGGTATTGATGGGGTATGTAAATTGGCAAGAAATGGACTTGTCTCGCATATCTATTACGTTGCATTTGAAATTGAAAACTAATACAAATATTTCCATTATAAGTAAGATGTTGAATCAATTTTGAGCCTTCTATTAATAGCATGTCCCAAATGTATTATAAAGTAGTATAGATTAGCGAAAAAATTTGAACCAAGTTACTCACGATAGTTAAGATGTTACTAGCGAAAAAATAACTTTGGTACATTAATCACATATTTAGTCCAACATAGTTGTAACACCCCAAAATCACAAAGTGACTTTGAACGGAAGACTAATTGGGGTATTACATAGAGGATCATAGTCATAAGTTCATAGTCAAAACGACTCTAAAGAGACGTTTTTAATAAAAGTTTGTTACCATTTCATAAACTCAGTGTTCAGAACACCAAAAGGAGATACCACATGTCTCGATGTTACATAAAAGATAGTTTAAATGTTTCGAAATGATAACTTTAATTTAAAACAACACCACTTCTAGCGCCTCGTGACGTCCACTCCACACCTTCATGATATTCTAATTAGTACCTGAGATAAGCATGCTTAAAAAGATCAACAAAAATGTTGAGTGATATTCATAGGTTTAAATAATAAGTTGAACACAAGTAAGAGATGATAATTGCTTCGAATACAATCACCATGGAAAACATAGATTATTATTATGCGCTAAGCTCATGACACCAAACTAATCGCATACACCTAATTCTTGGTGTAAGTAAAATATTGCCCTCGAGATGGAATTGCCAATTCCATAGTTAACCAAATATAGTGCGCCCGGTTATTTCCGATAACCGAGTCGGGTCGTTAATTCCCATAGTACTATCCACAATATTCGCGTTCACCGCAAGTGATTAATGGTTCATGATGTAAGGGACTTATGGCGAGCAACTTAGGCTATAATAATAATGATCATGCAAGCATACGGTTTAAGAAAAGACTTGTGTTCTAGTTTATAGCATGCATCTCCTCGCGGGGTTTGAAAGAATAAGTAAAGGCGAGGCTATGAACTCACCTTAGCAAACAAAAGTCCGAGTAGTGTAAGGTCAAGTAGTGTGATCACGGCACCGCCACGCAACCTATAATTTGTATGGCAAGCCTTAGTTTATTATTTTCATTCATAATTTAGTGTATTGAAAACGGTTGAAGTATTCTCAAGAGTTTGTGTTTATTATTGCTTGTGTGGCAATGGAGTTAAATAGGTTTCAAAACGTTTGTAAGTTTTGGCTCTTGGAAAAGTGCTTACGTATATAATTATATGAAAAATAGTCATGACGAAAAAGTCCTCGGTTTGAAAGTAAGCGAATGACTAGGTATTGAAAATATTCACAAATAAAGTGATTGTGATGTTTATACGGCGTCGGTAATTAATAAATATTTACATCAAGTATTTATAATATAAGTGTTTATAGACTACGATAATTATTTATATATGTTTATATGTACTATATTTAAAATTGGGTGAGTGATAGGTAAAAATGTTTATGTTATATTTAATATCTAGTTTTCGTAATTTAATCGATTTATATGAAAATAAACTAAGTATATTATTTTTAACAAAAATTGGACATGACCCGATCGTAATTATTAGTTTTCCTTCATAAATCAAGTGTTTCAAAAATACTCTATGTTAATATATAGTTACTTGAAGTGGAGGGGTTTGTTTTGCCAAAGGGTGATAGTTGCAAAAAAAAGGAGGAGAAACTGCCATGAGAGAGTCTCGAACAAGTGACCTCTCGCTTGAAACCAAACGTGCCTACCAACTGAGCTAGTGCTCGTTTTATGTTTATTCCCCACATCATACGCTATATAAGGTGCAGTTTCTGTGTCATATTATTAAGCAAAAGCATCCAACAGAACGTGGGGTTTGCATGGATTCTCTTTGGTTGCCATTTCTATTTCTCAAGTTGTGAGTATTATGTTGTATTTCATTTTAGTTTGTACAAAGTCTTAGCATGTGATTAGTGTAGCCATCGTACCATGGGTTCAAGTGATACTAGTTTATTTTTAGACAAAAGTGTGACTTAGGAGGGTTTAGTTAGTTTCCTTTATCGATTAAGGAGTTACGACTTAATATGAAGTGTCTTTATGGTTTGCTTTTCAAACTAGTGTTGTGTAGTTGTAAGAATGGTTTGTGTTTAAACGCATGAAACTTAGATCCAAAGGTAAATAATAAAGCACTTGAACCGAAAATAAGCTTTAGTTAAGCTAATATGAAGACCTTTCCAAGATGAGCCAATACTTAAGCATACTTTAGATCCATGTTTTCTTAGTCGCTTTTAGTTGAAAAAACTCAAAATATTCTCAAGTCATAAGGGTGTCGAATAAGCAAGCAAATAAGCACTAGCTTATATTCTTTTCGAGATGCTTACAAGTAATAACAAGTTCAAGATTTCCACACAAGCTTTAAACGCAAATCTTAGTTATATGCATGTATATTTATCGTGTATATACATGTCGCAAGCAAGAAAAGTTTTTAAAGAACTCATTGTCTAGTTAAACATTAAGCATAACATGTTTGTACTTATAAGAAAACTCAAATGGAAACACATGCTAAATGAGAGGTTCAACAAAATCCTTACAGTGGGGGATGTGTTGTGTCGACCAAGAAGAAACAAGACAACCCAAGATTTTATAACCCAAACTCCAAATGCTAGCTTGCTTGTTACCCAAGATTACACCAAGACTTTTGCAAAATCAAGTGAATGTGTTTTGTTTGTGAGAGTTTGAAGTTTGAATGTGTGGGTGAGTGTAACTAATGGCTCGATGGATTTTAAAATCCTCAAGAAAGAATCTCAAATGATGCTTGGGTTCAATGGATAATTGCATGCACAACACTTTCTTTCCTAGGAACCATGTAATACTATGCAAAGTAATTGCTTTGATAAATGTTGAAAAGTGGTGAGTGGTTCGATGGTATGCAAAAGAAAAAAGAAGGAATCTTTTGGCCTATAATAACTAGTGGATGGTTATAGCATAGTTTTTCTTTTTCTTCTTTTTTGTATTATCCATGTAATAGAATGTAAAGATACTTTGTCACATATACTTAAGTAATCATGTGACTTTTCATCTTTGGATGGGCGGCAAGGCTGAATTTTTGGGAGGGATTATTTTGAATTTTTACATTATGTATTTCGTGTCCCGTTTGAGCTTAAATGTGTGTCGCGGTGTGCCGGTTTGACGTTTTTAGCAAAACGTGTAATATATAATTTAGAGCACGTTTTATAAAGGTAAAATAAATAAATAAAATATTAATTCTAATTTATAAAAAAAAAATATTTATTCGACTTTAGCCATAACTAATTGAGTGTCGGTACGCGTGCGGCTCGTAAGACAAGAAAATTTCTTGTGAGACTGATCTGGCTATCAGTAAATATCGGTCATGATTAAATAAGACTACTCGGAGATGCATAAATTTTTATGCAATAAAATGAAGCGTACATGCTAAAATGCTCAACTCGGCTCAAACAAGTTTTGATGAATAATCTATTTTATTAATATGAAAGTTGATGATAGTGAAATTTTACGGTGGCTACAAGATACCAACCCTTAAGAGAATTCCGTCCATGAATTTTTAGTTTATGGTGGTTGTCGGAGTTGAATTTGCAAATAGATGCGGTACTTAACACGCATGGTGTCTTCGCGTTCCACGTGTACTCCGGTCCTCTCTTGGAGTTCCATCTAACCTTGACGATAGGAATGCGACTTTGCTTAAGTCGTTTGACTTCCTATCCATGATTTCAATAGGTTCTTCGACAAAGTTGAGTTTGTCATCGAGTTTAATCTCTTTAGCGAAACAACAAGAGATTCATCCGACGAGCATTTCTTGAGTTTGAGGCGTGAAAGGTAGGGTGCACTCTACTAAGTTCTTCCGGGAGGTCAAGTTTGTAAGCAACCGGGCCGATTCTTTCGAGAATCTTGAAAGGGCCAATGTATCGAGGATGTAACTTTCCTCGTTTTCCAAATCGAACCTTTCCTTTCCAAGGCGATACTTTCAACATAACTCGATCACCAACTTGAAATTCCATGGGTTTCCTTCTAACATCGGCGTAACTCTTTTGCCGATCTCTAGCAGCTTGAAGTCGTTGACGAATTTGTACAATCTTCTCGGTTGTTTCTTGGACAAGCTCAGGTCCAGTGAGTTGGGCATCTCCAACCTCGGCCCAACAAACAGGCGATCGACACTTTCGACCATAGAGTGCCTCGAATGGGGCTGCCTTGATGCTAGCGTGATAACTATTGTTGTAGGAGAATTCCGCCAAAGGTAAGTGTTTATCCCAACCTTTTCCAAAATCAATCACACATGCTCGGAGCATGTCTTCCAAGGTTTGGATAGTCCTTTCGCTTTGGCCATCGGTTTGAGGATGATATGCGGTACTCATATCAAGCGAGTGCCTAAAGCCTTTGAAGAGATTTCGAGTGTGAAGTAAAACAGATCGTCACGATCGAAATGATGGAAATCGGCACTCCATGCCGGGATACAATTTCCTTCAGGTATAGTTGAGCAAGGGTTTCCATTTCGTCATTTTCCTTGATGGGTAAGAAATGAGCGGATTTGGTAAGGCGATCGATGATAACCCAAATGGTATCGTAACCTCTAGCAGTCTTTGGCAGTTTGGTTATGAAATCCATAGTGATTCTTTCCCATTTCCAAACGGGGAGTTCGGGTTGAGTTAACAATCCGGAGGGCTTTTGACATTCAGCTTTGACTCGAGAACATGTAAGACATTTCCCGACATACGTTGCAATCTCGGCCTTCATGTTTGGCCACCAATAAAGCTTCTTGAGATCTTGGTACATTTTGTCGGATCCCGGGTGAATGGAATATTTAGACTTGTGAGACTCATGCATAATGAGTTCCCGTATTCCTCCATAAAGTGGTATCCAACTTCTATCGCCGAAACATAAGGTTCCATCCGATCTTTGGGCAAAACCATTCTCGTTTTCTGGCATTCCAAAGATCCTTTCGTTGGGACGGTTTTCAGGTTTGAGAGCTTCAACTTGAGCTTCCAGGATTTTTGATGGAAGGGGTGACTTAATTGTCATTCCCAAAGATCTTACTCGAAGAGGTTTAGGTCGATCCTTTCGACTAAGAGCATCAGCCACGACATTTGCTTTTCCCGGGTGATAACGGATTTCACAGTCGTAATCACTAAGCAATTCTAGCCATCGGCGTTGTCGCATGTTTAACTCCTTTTGATCGAGAATGTGTTGGAGACTTTTATGGTCGGTGAATACCGTACACTTGGTCCCATATAGGTAATGTCTCCATATTTTGAGAGCGAAACCACGGCTCCTAATTCCAAGTCATGGGTAGTGTAGTTCTTTTCGTGAGTTTTGAGTTGTCATGAAGCATAGCGATCACCTTGTTTCTTTGCATCAATACCGCACCTAACCCTAGGTGTGATGCATCCTGATGAACCACAAAATCTTCTACTCCATCGGGTAAGGCTAAGATAGGAGCTTCACAAAGCTTTTGCTTCAAGAGTTGAAAGGCTAACTCTTGTTCTTCACCCCAGTCAAAATTTTTCTTTTTCTGGGTTAGCTCCGTTAGAGGTTTAGCGATTTTTGAGAATCCCTCAATAAATCTTCGATAATAACCAGCGAGACCTAAAATTGGCGTATTTCGGTTGGGGTAGTAGGGGATGACCAATCTTTAACAGCTTCAATTTTTGCAGGATCAACGTGAAGACCATTACTATCTATCACATGACCAAGGAATTGCACTTTTTGAATCCAGAAGTCGCACTTGGAAAACTTAGCATACAGTTCTTCTTTCTTGAGTAGTTCCAGGATGGCTTTCAAGTGTTCCGTATGTTCTTCCTTGTTGCGGGAGTAGATGAGAATGTCATCGATAAACACAATCACAAATTTGTCCAAGTAAGGTTTGCACACTCGGTTCATTAGGTCCATAAATACCGCCGGTGCATTTGTCAAACCAAATGGCATCACTTGGAACTCATAGTGGCCGTATCGTGTTCGAAAAGCAGTTTTTGGAATATCTCCTTCTCTAACTCTCAGTTGGTGATATCCGGATCTCGGATCAATCTTGGAGTAGGCGCTTGACCCTTGCGGTTGGTCGAACAAATCATCAATTCTAGGCAATGGATATCGGTTCTTCACCGTTAGTTTGTTCACTCACGGTAATCGATACACATACGAAAAGATCCGTCCTTCTTCTTGACAAATAAGACCGAGAGCTCCCAGGCGAAGAACTCGGTCGAATGAATCCTTTTCGGACAGTTCTTGTAGTTGATCGACAATTCTTGTAGTTCGGAGGGTGCCAATCTATAAGGTGCTCGTGCCACGGTGCCGCCCCAAGACTAACTCAATTTGGAATTCTACTTGCGAATCGGAGGAAGGCCGGGCAAGTCTTCGAGAAATACTTGGGAAAGTCCCTAGCCACGGGACATCTTTTAGTTGTTTCTCATCCGCTTTCTTCTTCTCCGTTACTTGTGCTAGAAAAATATGGCATCCTTTTCTATGTACTTTGCGATCTTAACGCACGAGATGATATTCAATCGGGTTTTACTACGATCACCCGAATGATTAGAGTTTCGCCATCGAGAGGAAGGTGAGCGACTTTCTCGTCGAGATGATTCTTGCACGATTCTTGGATAGCCAATCCATGCCAATGACATCGAAGCTACCAAGTTGAATAGGCATAAGGTCTATATTGAGCGGGTGATTTGATAAGGATAGGTTGCAACCTCGAAGGACGATGTTAGTTCCTACTATTTTTCCATCGGCTAGTTCTACTTCATAAGTGGTATCTAGGGTAGTTGGGGTGACTCTTAACAAAGGTGCAAACTTAGAGGACACAAAGCTTTTGTCGGCTCCAGAATCAAATAACACTTTAGCTAGATGATGGTTGAGTGAAAACGTACCCGTAACGACGTCCGGGTTTTCTTGTGCATCTCCATCTCCCAGCACATAAGCTCTTGCTCTAGCAGGGTTGTTGTTGTTGTTGTTCCCATAAAGCTTTGGGCATCTACTCTTGACATGCCCGACTTCTCCACATCAAAGCAAGTTATCCCAATGGGTTGAAGGTTACTTCGATGAGGTGGCTTGGCAATCCTTGTGGGTATGGCCCACCTTGTTACACTTTCCACACTTAATAGTACAACGTCCCACATGATGTAGGTTGCATCGAGTGCACAAAGGGTGTGGGCCAGCATAGCCTCTTCCAGTAGCGGGGGTAGCAGCATAAGCCCGCGCAACTTCTTGCCTACGGTTTTGTTGATTGTGGTGGTTGTTTCGGTTTTGGTGGTATGGGTTGGGATTGTTGTTGCGGTGTTGATTGTGATTGTTGCGGCCTTGGTTGTTATTGTTACGGTTATGGAAAGAGTTGTTGTGATGGTAGTTGTTGGAAATGTTGCCTCGACGGTCATCAAATTTCCTTTTGTTGTCGGTATTGCCTTGCACGGATCCATATTTCAGGACTTGATCCATGAGTTGGTAGGATATTGTGATCACTTCTTCCACAGTCTTGGGCTTTGATGCGATAACATTGCCCTCAATGCTTGGGTAATCCCCAATGAGGTTTTCCAGTAACTTGACATCATCAGAAACCATGGAGGGGCATAGAGCTTTCAATTCTTGGAAGCGCTTGAAGTAGGTTTTGAGATCATTGCCCTTAGCAGCCAGATGGTAGAACTCATCTTCCAGTTTCTTGATCTCGGTCCTTGGACAGTATTGCTTCATCATCAATTGCTTCAGTTCAGTCCAAGTGGTTTTGTAAGCTTCTTCCATGCCAATAGGTTGGGCATGAGCTTTCCACCAAGACAATGCATCTTCTAGTAAGGTACCAGTAGCAAATTTCACCTTGCAATCTTCCGAGCAATCGCTTAGAAGAAACACAGTTTCAGATCTTTCGAACCAATGAATAAGGCCAACAGCGCCTTCAGTTCCTTTGAAGAAAGTAGGTTTGCAATTCATGAACTCTTTGTATCCACATTTACGATTCACCACAGTTTCATTCGGTTGGCTTGATTTGGAGCTTCATTTGCTCGAGCTGCCCCAAGAGGTCTTGCGAGAAAAGCAAAGACCGATTTCATTAGTAACCGACCTCCGAATTGCTTGTGGGTCATCTCGGGAGTTCCGGTAGAGGTAGGGGTAGTTCTTGTTCTTGCCATTTTCTAAAGACATACACTCAGATTTCAGAATCATTCAACATAATTGTGAGTTATTATAAAAAAATATAATTTCATAATAGTCAAGATCATCACATTATATCAATAGAGTATAATCATCATAAGAAGAATCGTAACATGTTAGAACCACACAAGAGAATATATATATAAATGATCACTTCGATTCATACACTGATAAATAAGAAAGATCATCATACATGAGAACATCAAGAAATAACAACCATAGTGCCATATGTCTATCATCCATACATAGTGATACAAAACCATACAATGTCGCATAAATAGCTTGTTCGATAGTTTACAAAACATGCGAATACAAAGCCTTTATTAGTGCCACATGCGGCAGGCTAAGGTACCAGAAAACTAAATAGATGAATCACCGATCTAGAGGCTGTCAGGTGTGCTCCTCAATCGGCGTCGTAGGTCATGGACTAGCTCTGCCAGCTCATCCACCTCTCTATCTCGTGCCTCCAATCTCGCGCTCAAAGCAAGAGTACGAGTCTCCATGATAGTCATCCTCTCTGACTGTCGTCGCACAACCCCCTCCAACATCTCAGCTCTGTCTAGAAGTCCCAATCTATCTGACTCCATCCTCCTCTCTAACACTGTAACTGCTCCACTAGCTCTATCACTCTGGGCACCAATCCTCTCAAGCACTCTCTCCATCGTACTCCTCCCTTTCAGGAGCTCTCCAACCTCATCTTCAATGTTCTCGATACGTACCAACGGAACCTCATCAACGAATGCCACAACATCCTCGAGCTGATCCTCAAATCGCAGAACTCGGGCAGCTATCAATGGAATGGTATGATGAAGGGTTCTCCGTGAAGGAAGAGTCTCACCAGATGACAACCGATGCTCCCCAAGCTCCACAGCGCTAGGTGCACCCTCCTCCGACCTCCATCGACTAATGAGCGGCATCATGTAAGACCAACGTCTAGCATCGACCCTCTTACGGGCTCTCGGCTCAGAGGTACCAAACATAGCCTGGTAGTATGGGTCAGAATATGCGGGTGAGAGACGGGCTCTCTTCCCAAGAGATGTCACCGGCTCAGTGTGCGTCACCAAGGGTGATGGTGCACGGGATGAGGATGAAACCGGTACAGTGGTGGTCTGATAAATGAATGTGGTAGGTGGTGGTAGTGGTGAAACAGGTATGAGTGGTGGTGCAGGTGCAGCTGATGGTGGAAAAGCAGAGGATGATGGTATGTCAGATGGTGGAACAAAAGTGATGGGTGCCCTTACTCGTTTCCGAGCGGTATGTACGAAGGTAGCACCCTTCTTTCGGTAACGAAATGGCTGACCAAACGGCGCGGGCTCGTAGGGTTTGAGAACCCTAGCTCGCCTACGCCTTCGGCGAATAGGCAGTGATGATGAGCAAGAGATAGAAGATACGGAATCAGTGGATGAGTGTGTCTGGGACATAACATCAGAGGGTGATAGCCACTGTTGTGACTCCAAATATTTGTCATAAGTGAGGGGACCAAAGACAGGCAAACGCTCAGGTATGGTCAAAGCAAGTGGGGTGGCAGCGACTTCACCCTCCTCGAAGGGCTCGATCTCGGAGGACATGGGTGCAACGAGGCGGGGAGTAGAGTCGAAGACGTAGCATCCTCCATCTCGGTGTCGGATGTTAGGTCGATAGGGTGAGTAGCGGACGACATAGTACTGTAACAACCCAAAAGAAAATATGCATCCATAAGTAAATGAAGTCATGCAGTAAATAAGATTTAGTTAGTCGCGCATAATCTGCCACGCAAATCTAAATGCCTAACCAAATGAAAACTATCATCATAAGTTTTTCACGCAAAGTTTTACTAGTCATGTAGTATCTACTAAGTGAATCTCTTACATGCAATCGGTACGAAGTAGGCGCGGAGGGCGTGAAGTGGTGGTGTAAAGCGGTCCATTTGAAAACGTGGTTATAGTCCAAATTGTTTTAAAAATACAAGTTGGTTCTCTATAACCTAGGCTCTGATGCCAATCTGTAACACCCCAAAATCACAAAGTGACGGAAGACTAATTGGGGTATTACATAGAGGATCATAGTCATAAGTTCTAAAACGACTCTAAAGAGGCGTTTTTAATAAAAGTTTGTTACCATTTCATAAACTCGGTGTTTGGAACACCAAAAGGAGATACCACATGTCTCGATGTTACATAAAAGATAGTTTAAATGTTTGAAATGATAACTTTAATTTAAAACAACACCACTTCTAGCGCCTCGTGACGTCCACTCCACACCTTCATGATATTCTAATTAGTACACGAGATAAGCATGCTTAAAAGATCAACAAAATGTTGAGTGATATTCATAGGTTTAAATAATAAGTTGAACACAAGTAAGAGATGATAATTGCTTGAATACAATCACCATGGAAAACATAGATTATTATTATGCACTAAGCTCATGACACCAAACTAAGCGCATACACCTAATTCTTGGTGTAAGTAAAATATTGCCCTCGAGATGGAATTGCCAATTCCATAGTTAACCAAATATAGTGCTTGGTTATTTCCGATAACCGAGTCGGGTCGTTAATTCCCATAGTACTATCCACAATATTCGCGTTCACTAGCAAGTGATTAATGGTTCATGATGTAAGGGACTTATGGCGGCAACTTAGGCTATAATAATAATGATCGTGCAAGCATACGGTTTAAGAAAAGACTTGTGTTCTAGTTTATAGCATGCATCTCCTCGCGGGTTTGAAAGAATAAGTAAAGGCGAGGCTATGAACTCACCTTAGCAAACAAAAGTCCGAGTAGTGTAAGGTCAAGTAGTGTGATCACGAAGCACCGTCACGCAACCTATAATTAGTATGGCAAGTCTTAGTTTATTGTTTTCATTCATAATTTAGTGTATTGAAAGCGGTTGAAGTATTCTCAAGAGTTTGTGTTTATTATCGCTTGTGTGGCAATGGTTAAGTTTAAATAGGTTTCAAACGTTTGTAAGTTTTGGCTCTTGGAAAAGTGCTTACGTATATAATTATATGAAAAATAGTCATGACGAAAAAGTCCTCGGTTTGAAAGTAACCGAATGACTAGGTATTGAAAAATATTCACAAATAAAGTGATTGTGATGTTTATCGGCGTCGGCAAATAATAAATATTTACATCAAGTATTAAAATATAAATGTTTACGTTCTACAATAATTATTTATATATGGATATATATACTAGACTAAAATTTGGGAGTGATAAGTAAAAAGGTTTATGTTATATTTAATATCTAGTTTTCGTAATTTAATCGATTTTTTTTGAAAATAACTAAGTATATTATTTTTAACAAAAAGATTTGGACATGACCCGTCCGTAATTATTAGTTTTCCTTCATAAATCAAGTGTTTCAAAAATACTCTATGTTAATATATAGTTACTTGAAGTGGAGGGGTTAGTTTTGCCAAAGGGTGATAGTTGCAAGTGGAGGGGTTTGTTTTGCCAAAGGGTGATAGTTGCAAAATAAAAAGGAGGAGAAACTGCCATGAGAGGGTCTCGAACAAGTGACCTCTTGCTTGAAACCAAGCGTGCCTACCAACTGAGCTAGTGCTCGTTTCATGTTTATTCCCTACATCATACGCTATATAAGGTGCAGTTTCGTGTCATATTATTAAGCCATCCAAGCTGAGCGTGGGGTTTGCATGGTTTCTTTTGGTTGCCATTTCTATTTCTCGATAAGTCAAGTTGTGAGTATTATTTTGTATTTCATTTTAGTTTGTGCAAAGCCTTAGCATGTGTTTAGTGTAGCCATCGTACCATGGGTTCAAGTGATAGGAAAGCGAAAACTAGTTTATTTTAGACCAAAGTGTGTTAGGAGAGGGTTTAGTTAGTTTTCTTAAGATCGATTAAGGGTTTGTCGCTTATCAAATAGTGTCGGGTGTAGTTGTAAAACTTAGTTTATCGCATGAAACTTAGGTAAATAAATAATAAAGCACTTGAACCGAAAATAAGCTTTAGTTAAGCTAATATGAAGACCTTTCCAAGATGAGCCAATACTTAAGCATACTTTAGATCCATGTTTTCTTAGTCGCTTTTAGTTCGAAAAACTCAAAATATTCTCAAGTCATAAGGGTGTCGAATAAGCAAACAAATAAGCACTAGCTTATATTCTTTTCGAGATGCTTACAAGTATTAACAAGTTCAAGATTTCCACACAAGTTTTAAGCGCAAATCTTAGTCATATATCCTTGCATGTAAATAAATCGTGTATATGTATGTCGAGCAAGAAAAGTTTTTAAGGAACTCATTGTCTAGTTAAACATTAAGCATAACATGTTTGTACTTATAAGAAAACTCAAATGGAAACACATGCTAAATGAGACCAACAAAATCCTTACATTGGGGAGGTGTGTTGTGTCGACCAAGAAGAAACAAGGACCCAAGATTTTATAACCCAAACTCCAAATGCTAGCTTGTTTACCCAAGATTACACCAAGACTTCAAGCTTATCAAGAGAATGTGAAAGGTTTTAGTGAAGTTTGCATTTGTGGGTGAGTCTAACTAATGGTGATGTTCGATTTTAAAAGCAAGAAAGAATCTCAAGTGATGCTTGGGTTCAATGGATAATCTTGCATGCACAACACTTTCTTTCCTAGGAACCATGCAATACTATGCAAAGTAATTGCTTTGATAAATGTTGAAAAGTGGTGAGTGGTTCGATGGTATATGAGAAAGTGAAATGGGAAGAATCTCTTTGGCCTATAATAACTAGTGGTCAAGTAAGCATAGTCCTTTTCTTTTCTTTTTTTGTATTATTCATGCAATAGAATGTTAAAGAATTTTGTCACATTTACTTAAGTGACCATGTGACCTTTTATCTTCATAAGGGCGGCAAGGCTGCATCTTTGGAGGGGGAATTATTTTGAATTTTACATTATGTATTTCGTGTCCCGTTTGAGCTTAAGTGTGTGTCGCAGTGTTCCGGTTTGATGCTTTTGGCGAAACGTGTATTATATTATTTAGAGCACGTTTTTATGAAGGAAAAATAAATAAATAAAAATATTAATTCTAATTTATAAAAATATTTATTCGACTTTAGCCATAACTAATTGAGTGTCGATGCAGCGTGCGACTCGTAAGACAAGAAAATTTCTTGTGAGACCGATCCGCTATCGGTAAATATCGGCATGATTAAATAAGACTACTCGGAGTTGCGTAAATTTTATGCAATAAAATGAAGCGTACATGCTAAAATGCTCAACTCGGCTCAAACAAGTTTTGATGAATAATCTAGTTTATTAATATGAAAGTTGATGATAGTGAAATTTTACAGTGGCTACTGATACCAACCCTTAAGAGAATTCCGTCCATGGAATTTTTAGTTTCTGGTGGTTGTCGGAGTTGAATTTGCAAATAGATGCGGTACTTAACACGCATGGTGTCTTCGCGTTCCCACGTGTACTCGGTCCTCTCTTGGAGTTCCACCTAATCTTGACGATAGGAATGCGACTTTGCTTAAGTCGCTTGACTTCCCTATCCATGATTTCGATAGGTTCTTCGACAAAGTTGAGTTTGTCATCGAGTTTAATCTCTTTTAGCGAAACAACAAGAGATTCATCCGACAGGCATTTCTTCAGGTTTGAGACGTGAAAGGTAGGGTGCACTCTACTAAGTTCTTCCGGGAGGTCAAGTTTGTAAGCAACCGGGCCGATTCTTTCGAGAATCTTGAAAGGGCCAATGTATCGAGGATGTAACTTTCCTCGTTTTCCAAATCGAACCTTTCCTTTCCAAGGTGATACTTTCAACATAACTCGATCACCAACTTGAAATTCCATGGGTTTCCTTCTAACATCGGCGTAACTCTTTTGCCGATCTCTAGCAGCTTGAAGTCGTTGACGAATTTGTACAATCTTCTCGGTTGTTTCTTGGACAAGCTCAGGTCCAGTGAGTTGGGCATCTCCAACCTCGGCCCAACAAACAAGGCGATCGACACTTTCGACCATAGAGTGCCTCGAATGGGGCTGCCTTGATGCTAGCGTGATAACTATTGTTGTAGGAGAATTCCGCCAAAGGTAAGTGTTTATCCCAACCTTTTCCAAAATCGATCACACATGCTCGGAGCATGTCTTCCAAGGTTTGGATAGTCCTTTCGCTTTGGCCATCGGTTTGAGGATGATATGCGGTACTCATATCTAAACGTGTGCCTAAAGCCTTTTGAAGAGATTTCGAGTGTGAAGTAAAGCAGTATCACGATCGAAATGATGGAAATCGGCACTCCATGCCGGATACAATTTCCTTCAGGTATAGTTGAGCAAGGGTTTCCATTTCGTCATTTTCCTTGATGGGTAAGAAATGAGCGGATTTGGTAAGGCGATCGATGATAACCCAAATGGTATCGTAACCTCTAGCGGTCTTTGGCGGTTTGGTTATGAAATCCATGGTGATTCTTTCCCATTTCCAAGCGGGAGTTCGGGTTGAGTTAACAATCCGGAGGGCTTTTGACATTCGGCTTTGACTCGAGAACATGTAAGACATTTCCGACATACGTTGCAATCTCGACCTTCATGTTTGGCCACCAATAAAGCTTCTTGAGATCTTGGTACATTTTGTCGGATCCGGGTGAATGGAATATTTAGACTTGTGAGACTCATGCATAATGAGTTCCCGTATTCCTCCATAAAGTGGTATCCAACTTCTATTGCCGAAACATAAGGTTCCATCCGATCTTTGGGCAAAACCATTCTCGTTTTCTGGCATTCCAAAGATCCTTTCGTTGGGACGGTTTTCAGGTTTGAGAGCTTCAACTTGAGCTTCCAGGATTTTTGATGGAAGGGGTGACTTAATTGTCATTCCCAAAGATCTTACTCGAAGAGGTTTAGGTCGATCCTTTCGACTAAGAGCATCAGCCACGACATTTGCTTTTCCGGGTGATAACGGATTTCACAGTCGTAATCACTAAGCAATTCTAGCCATCGGCGTTGTCGCATGTTTAACTCCTTTTGATCGAGAATGTGTTGGAGACTTTTATGGTCGGTGAATACCGTACACTTGGTCCCATATAGGTAATGTCTCCATATTTTGAGAGCGAAAACCACAGCTCCTAATTCCAAGTCATGGGTAGTGTAGTTCTTTTCGTGAGTTTTGAGTTGTCATGAAGCATAGCGATCACCTTGTTTCTTTGCATCAATACCGCACCTAACCCTAGGTGTGATGCATCACATGAACCACAAAATCTTCTACTCCATCGGGTAAGGCTAAGATAGGAGCTTCACAAAGCTTTTGTTTCAAGAGTTGAAAGGCTAACTCTTGTTCTTCACCCAGTCAAAATTTTTCTTTTTCGGGTTAGCTCCATTAGAGGTTTAGCGATTTTGAGAATCCTTCAATAAATCTTCGATAATAACCATGAGACCTAAAATTGGCGTATTTCGGTTGGGGTAGTAGGGATGACCAATCTTTAATGACTTCAATTTTGCAGGATCAACGTGAAGACCATTACTATCTATCACATGACCAAGGAATTGCACTTTTGAATCCGAAGTCGCACTTGGAAAACTTAGCATCTGAGTTCTTCTTTCTTGAGTAGTTCCGGATGGCTTTCAAGTGTTCGTATGTTCTTCCTTGTTGCGGGAGTAGATGAGAATGTCATCGATAAACACAATCACAAATTTGTCCAAGTAAGGTTTGCACACTCGGTTCATTAGGTCCATAAATACCGATCGGTGCATTTGTCAAACCAAATGGCATCACTTGGAACTCATAGTGGCCGTATCGTGTTCGAAAAGCGTTTTGGAATATCTTCTCTCTAACTCTCGGTTGGTGATATCCGGATCTCGGATCAATCTTGAGTAGACGCTTGACCCTTGCGGTTGGTCGAACAAATCATCAATTCTAGGCAATGGATATCGGTTCTTCACCGTTAGTTTGTTCAGCTCACGGTAATCGATACACATACGAAAAGATCCGTCCTTCTTCTTGACAAATAAGACCGGAGCTCCCCAAGGCGAAGAACTCGGTCGAATGAATCCTTTTTCGGATAATTCTTGTAGTTGATCAGACAATTCTTGTAGTTCGGAGGGTGCCAATCTATAAGGTGCTCGTGCCACGGGTGCCGCTCCCGGCACTAACTCAATTTGGAATTCTACTTGCGAATCGGGGAAGGCGGGCAAGTCTTCGTGAAATACTTCGGGAAAGTCCCTAGCCACGGGGACATCTTTTAGTTGTTTCTCATCCGCTTTCTTCTTCTCCGTTACTTGTGCTAGAAAAATATGGCATCCTTTTTCTATGTACTTTGCAGTCTTAACGCACGAGATGATATTCAATCGGGTTTTACTACGATCACCCCGAATGATTAGAGTTTCGCCATCGAGAGGAAGGTGAACGACTTTCTCGTCACAGATGATTCTTGCACGATTCTTGGATAGCCAATCCATGCCAATGACAGCATCGAAGCTACCAAGTTGAATAGGCATAAGGTCTATATTGAACGGGTGATTTGATAAGGATAGGTTGCAACCTCGAAGGACAGTGTTAGTTCCTACTATTTTTCCATCGGCTAGTTCTACTTCATAAGTGGTATCTAGGGTAGTTGGGGTGACTCTTAACAAAGGTGCAAACTTAGAGGACACAAAGCTTTTGTCGGCTCCAGAATCAAATAACACTTTAGCTAGATGATGGTTGAGTGAAAACGTACCCGTAACGACGTCCGGGTTTTCTTGTGCATCTCCATCTCCCAGCACATAAGCTCTTGCTCTAGCAGGGTTGTTGTTGTTGTTCCCATATAGCTTTGGGCATCTACTCTTGACATGCCCACTTTTATAGACAAAAATGCCGAAAATTTCAAGAAAATCAATACCCACTTAAAAAGTTAAAAAAAAAATTTGAGATTCATATATCATAGGGGTGGCAATTTGGGTCGGGTTCGGGTTGGCGGGTTCGGGTTGTCAGGTTGGCGGGTCAGAAAATCCCAACCCAAACCTGACCCATTTAAATCATCGGGTCAACTATGTCAACCCTAACCTGTTTAGACACAACCCGAACCTAACCCATTTAACCCGTATATATACTTGGGTTGGCGGGTTAAATAGGTTACATGGGTTGAATATGTTAAACGGGTTGAATCGGTTAAGCGGGTTTCGAGTTGACACATTTAACCCTTTTTATATACAAAATTTGGCACATTACACGAGTTAAATAGATCAAACAGGTTTTCAGGACGACCCGTTTAACACATTTAACTCACATAATAAAATATAAATAATTTTGAGTTTATGAAAAAAAATCTTAAACAGGTTGGCGGGTCGACCCACTTATTTTATTCCCAACCCGAACCTAACCTGTTTAATAAACGGGTTAGATAGGTCGACCCAAACCTGACCCGGAATCTATTTAGCACAACCCAAACCTGTTAATTTTCGTGTCGGTTTCAGGTCGGGTTTCGTGTCGGGTCAGAAATTGCCACCCCTAATATATCATAATGCATACCAAATTAAAGAGAATTAAATTAAAAAAAAAATGGTGAAATCGGTTTTTCATAAAAATTTGTCGTTTAAAAATTATTTACGTTTGAAGTTTTGGGGTGGAATAAAAAAAATAAGTTAAAAGGACCAAAATGCCCCCTAACCGAATTTAATAAGAGCACTTTCAACGGTAACGGCGTAACGCCGTTATGGGCACGTTTATTGCCGTTGGAGGCGTTAAACCCGTTGGAGGCATGGATTGGTAACGGCGTTATAGGGCAGCCGTTGGCATGCTAACGCCCATTAAGGGCAGAAAAAAAATTGAAAAAGTTACACAACTAGTCCCTCAACGTCTAGTATCCGTTAGAAATTCAAAAAAATTTACAAAAAACCCCCTTAACGGGTAGTTTTAAAAAAAATCAAAAAAAATCAAAAACATTTTTTTACCACTATAAATACCCAACTAAAACTCTATTTTTTTCACACAACCATTCAAACTTTATATACTTCCTCTTCACACTTTCATAATTCAAAAATCAAATTCGTTCACAATGGATCCAAATCAAGCTAGTGATATTCCCCCGTCTTGGTCAGACGTTGATGACCAAGAGGACTTCCAATTTATGGCGGCCGCGTACGAGTATCACCTTCAGTTGGAACAACAAGAAGGTATTGAATCTCAACATCCTAGTCGTTCTCGTAGCCATGTATATCGTGAACGTGAGCTTGCAGAAGAACGTCTGCGCAACGATTATTTCGTACAAGGTTGTAAGTATTCAAACCGGAATTTTCGTAGAAGATTTCAGATGAGCCGAAACTATTCCGCAAATAGTTGAAGGTATTGAATCTTATACTTCCGACAATATTCCAGATCATTTTACCTTTTTTAGGCAAACACCCGATTGTACGGGTCGAATGAGTATAAGTGCTCTAATGAAGTGTACGTCTGCCATACGCCAATTGGCGTACGGCACCACACCTGATGCATTTGATGAATACTTGCAAATGGGTGCGAGTACTTCAAAAGTATGCCTTGATAATTTTAACAAATGCATTATTGATTTGTTTATGCCGGAGTATTTAAGAAAACCAACATGGGCCGACATTCAAAAAATTTATCAACATCATGAAGAAAAACATGGTTTTCCGGGAATGCTTGGTAGCATTGACTGTATGCACTGGGAATGGAAAAATTGTCCAGTGGCTTGGCAAGGCCATTTTGCTAGGGGTGATAAAAAATACCCAACAATTATGCTTGAAGCTGTTGCTTCTCAAGATTTATGGATCTGGCATGCATTTTTTGGGATGGCGGGGGCAAATAACGATGTCAATGTTTTAGATAACTCTCCGTTATTCGAGGACCTTCTTGCTGACAATGCCCCAAAAGCACCTTATATGGTTAACGAAACTAGGTATGAACAGGGGTATTACTTGGTCGATGGAATTTATCCACATGGGCAACTTCGTCAAATCCTTCACGGCAACAAGCGATGAAAACATACGTGCTTTAAAAGGAGACAAGAAAGTGCCGAAAGGATATTGAACGTGTTTTGGTGTTCTTCAAGGCCGTTGGGGTATACTACAACAACCGCACGTCAATATGAAATTGCCACGACACGTAGAATCATGTATTCTTGCATTATTATGCATAACATGATTATAAAAGATCAAAAATTTGCTTTACGTGACTATAACGAATGTGGGTGGATCCACAACAAATTTGAGGCAACGAAGATGGGTTGAAAGATGTGATACGACAATCGTAAGGCAAAAGAAATACACGACCGACAAACGCATACCCAACTCTAACAGGACCTTATGGAGCATGTTTGGCAGAAGAATCTTGAACGACATGGACAACAACAGGAGAGCGACGACGATGAATAAGTATTTGCTATGTTTTTTTTAATTGCAGTGTGTTTTTTTTTCGTTGTATATATATATATTTTTTTAATCTCGTATTGTAATATGTTTTTAGTTTTAATGAAATGTTTGTTTTAGTTTAATAAATGAAGTGTTTGTTTTAGTTTAGGGGTTGAAATTGAAAATATGAAATATTATTGGTGTTATTGGGATGTTATGGTTGTGAGTGTTTTTTGGGGATGTTAATGTTAAATGTTAAAGCTGATGTGGCGCTGACGTGGACGGTGTTATTGGTGTTATGGTGTTACGATTGTAACTGCTCTAAGAAAAAAGGGAAGGATTGGGTGGGGGACACATAGCACTCAATGATAGGTTTTCTAAACTTTTTAATTTTTTTACTTTGCAAGAGATCTCAACTCATTAAATCAAAGTGTCAAATGAATCAAACAAACCTACTACGTGAGTTTGTAAAATGGTAAAAATGTTGCTACATGTATTAATAAATATATTGTCAATGCAATCAACAAATGAGCTTGTGCTTAGTTCGTATAGCTTGTTTCATTTGAAGCCTTGGTCGGGAGTTCGAATCCCACCATTATCATACATTTTATTTGAAATAAAGGAACTCTTCTAGGCGTATTTTGAAATAAAGGAACTCTTCTAAGCTCGTTCAACTCATGAAGCTCGTTTTGATCGGCTCGCTCGACTCGACATTAAACGAGCTTTCGAACGAGCCGTTAAGGTATACGAGCTGTAACTTTTGTTCGGGATCGGCTTGAGATCGAATATTATCGAGCTCGAGTCGAGCTAAACGAGCCCAAGCTCGTATAACTCGTTAAAAGCTCGACTCGTATACATCCCTAGTACTCGTCGCCGCATTGCGCGGATACCCTGCTATATCTATATCTACATATAAAAGAAAAATGGTCAAACCTTGAAAAGTTAAATGTTGAAAGTCAAAGGTGAGAGAAATGTATGGTGCAGTTAATACTCTTATTAAAACACCCAATTACTTAAAAGTACAATAATTTATTCACATTGTACAACTAATTAAAAAACATATCTACCAAATTAAAATCAACCATTTAAAACACCCTTTTACTAATAAGTACAATAAAATTTTCACAATTTACAATTTAAACAAGCTACAACATAATCAAGAATAGAAAATAATTCAACACACTAATTTATGCTATTTTTAAAACACACTAAAATGAAAAGTACATGTTATTATACACAGAGGCGGAGCCACGGGGGGTCACAGTGGGCAAGTGCCCCCCACCCGAAAAAATGGTAGTGTAAATCTCTTGGGTATTTGAGATATTATTGTAACTTGCCCCCTCTGAAAATGTCTATGGTAAGGGAAGAAGAATGAAGCCATGGAAGTGTAGAAGCAAGCACAATAAACGAAAAAGAAGAAGTGCAGTATATATTAGGGTAAAAGGTATAAATGCTCAACGTACTTATCAAAAAGACTCATTCTACCTACTATACTTTTTTTATTGTTAATATGCCTAGTTAGGTTCATATTTTTTTTCATTACACATAACTAAAATGATTTGTTAAGCGTCGTTTACTTTGGTCGAACCGTTTACATCAAAATTCTTCCTCTGGGTATTCATATGGGTCAACTTGAATCTGTTTTGAATCTTTCAGTAACATTGAAAAATGTCAAAGAAATAGTTGAACGTTTTAAGGGTAAATAGATCATAGTCGGGGTCGATGACATGGACATTAAGTGTTACCATAAGTAACTTAATGGCTCACCATTAGTTCAGTCAAATTTTTATGAATAACATTTGTCCTTTACTTTGTTTCTTGAAGGTTTGTGTTACGTATTTTTGTTACCATAAGTAACTCCGGCCAAGCACCTTAATGGCTCAAAACAGAGCACAAATGAAAATAGATGAAAATAGCTACATTCATTTTCATTGTTAAAAACAGAGCACATGAAGGGAAGGAAGAATTTGTAGTTTAAAAATCACATCCTTTAAGTGGAATCATCATTTACTGGGCATCAAACGTGTAACGGAAAACGTTATATCAAACGTCAAAAGGAAAATGTTATGTTTACATATAGAGAGTACCATACATAGCTGATATAATAATTTACTGATCATAATGACCATTCATAAGTGATTTCATTATATATGTTTCAATGGTTTCAATGACGTTGTACTTGTAGCTTGCTTTGTAGTATTTCAGTCGTCATGATTTGTGTAACCTTCATTTAGGAACCACCACCACGTTCACCGGACCACCTTCATCCAACCACCACCGCGTTCGCGGGGCCATCATTGTTGTTTGTTTGTTAGTCATATTGTACCTTACTAAATTTATGAATTTTTTTAGGATCTCGAAAACTAAAACCTATTGCCCGTTATCA
Source organism: Chrysanthemum lavandulifolium (assembly GCA_022545495.1). NCBI lineage: Eukaryota > Viridiplantae > Streptophyta > Magnoliopsida > Asterales > Asteraceae > Chrysanthemum > Chrysanthemum lavandulifolium. The sequence continues at coordinate 171,053,414 of CM040246.1, forward strand.
AAAGTCACATATTATTCAATGGTGATTGTTGCATAGTCAAAGCTTTAAGAGCATTTAAGTCATTTCAAATGAGAGATAGATTTAATTATGTGTAATGAAAAAATATGAACTTAACTATGTGTAATGAAAAAATATGAACTTAACTAAGCATATTAACAATAAAAAAGTATAGTACGTAGAATGAGTCTTTGTGGCAAGACATCGAAGATTTATAACTTTTACCCTATATATTAAAAGAGTTTTGTTTTATAGTTCAAGTGGGGTGACAACTCACATGGGAGTGATTCTTTATTATTATTATTTTTAAGCTTATTTCTTTTTGTAAATTTTTTAATGTATTAATTTACCAAACATATATAGATATTTATTTGCTAAATAAAAGAACATAGATGTTTATAAATGGTGTGGCGCACCAAATTTTACTGAGCATAGATATTTTTTAACTTTATTTTCTATATGACAGTAAAAAAATAATTGCCCCCTCTCGAATTTTTTTCTGGCTCCGCCCCTGATTATACACATTATATAAATTAATAAAACACACAAAGTTTCATACAATCTAACAAGTTGATGGTACATATAGTTTTGAAAATCGGACCGGGGTTCAACCGGGAACCGGTGTCGCCACCGGTTCGGCTAACCAATAAAAGCTATTCGAAAACGAACCAGAGAGAACCCGTTGAAACCGATACAAACTGGTGAATCGGGTCTCATCGAGATCTATTTTTCCGGTTAATCATACTATATATAAAGGAAAAACAAAAAAGTAAAAAGTGAAAAGTTGAAACCAAAAAAGGAAATGTTGAAAACATATATTTCAAAAGAAAACTATTAATACATATCGAAAACCGGGTTGACTCGGGATGCTTCAAACCCGGTGGGATGACCCGGTTTAATTTGACCGTTTTGACCTAACCCGTTGGGTTGACTTTGTTTAAATCGACCGCTTTTTCGACCGAAGCAGTTCAACCTGGTTGAACCACCGAGTCGAACCGAAGTTTCAAAACATTATGTTTAATACCGAATCTTCAAACTTTTATTATTTTTTTTTATAATCCATAAACATTTTTTTAACACAAAACGATTTGTCACTATAAAATCCCGTTGTTATGCACGGTTACTTACTTACTTGTTTAGTATATATATAAAGTTAAAAGGAAATAAAAAAAGAAGAAAGAGATCGAGGGGGAGGGAGTTGAGGTCGACCACGCATGCAGGGAGCGATTCAAGTGCATCCTTTCCCGGCTTAACTCATTTTAATTTCTTCTTGACACAAATAATTTCTTAATTTCTCCATTTTTCATTTCATACTTGCAAATTTATTTCTTTCTTTCTTTCATTCGCTCAAATCAAAACAATTATAAAAACATAAAAAAAACATCCTAACATAAAAATGTGTATCATCCCTTTTTATAACAACCAAACGTGATCATCTCATCAATAAGAAGCAAGAAGAATATCAGGTCTTGTGGAAGATCGAAGAATGAGCGCGTCTCGATTTATAAAGTGTGTAACAGTTGGCGATGGTGCTGTTGGGAAGACATGTCTCTTGATCTCTTACACCAGCAACTCTTTCCCTACGGTCGGTTTCTTTATCCATTTCGTTTCATATTTGCGGATACACATTCTGATTGACTCTAGGATCCATTTCTCACGTACACTTCTGTTTCGAATTCACATCAATCTGTTTCTCTATAATATAATATAATTGGGTCATGATCAATGGCACTGGATGACATACACATTATGGAGATGATCATTTATCATGATTATTGAAGCTAGCTTTTTCGTATGAAGAATGACAAAACTATTTGTTGATGCTTTCTTTTAAGCATTATCATGCAAGAGAAGAAATTATTACATTCTGTGATTGTTTTATGTTAACATTGTTATAACAACACACAAATACATAATTACTATGTTTTATGTGTGTGTTTTTATAAGTCACAAGCTTCCTTTAATTGATTTTAAAATTATCTTCATCATATGTCAGAGGTTTAATTTTCTCTGTGTTAAACAGGATTATGTGCCAACTGTGTTTGATAATTTCAGTGCAAATGTCGTTGTCAATGGAAGTACTGTCAATCTTGGCTTATGGGACACTGCTGGTAACCTTCTCAAGCATCATTAAAAAAAATTATATTTGGTGATACATACTTACTTCTTTTAAGTGCCAATTGGACATTCTGTGTAACAGGACAGGAGGATTATAACAGATTAAGACCACTGAGTTATCGTGGGGCTGATGTTTTCATTTTGGCCTTTTCTCTCATTAGCAAGGCTAGCTACGAAAATGTCTCCAAGAAGGTGAATCTGTTGTCATTTTTCTTCTTCTTCGTATGATCATACCATTCGAGTGTTTTTGGATTTGCGCTTTGAAAGTGATTCTTTGATATTTAATAACTAAAATCAGTTAAAACAGATGCAACCAAATGGGCTGCAGGAGATATTGTTTGGTAGTGCTTATGTTTTACGAAACTAGTTAGAATCAAAGAATCAGTTGTCAGATTGTTTGGATATCTGGAGATTTCTCAGCTTGATCAAATAATAATAAATTGACCAGGACATTGTTTTGAAGAAAAGGATGCGTATTGTGAAACAGTTGTAAATTATTCGTGATTAGATAGGGGTAAATAGGTAATTTATGTTTTACCATTTGATAGCTAATTTTGTTGTAATCAGTATGAAATGCATTATTCCAAATCAATAATTAGAACCCTAAATAAGCAGATAATCAGATTTGGATTCTGTTTATACAGACCGTTAAAACTAATCAGATAAATCAGTTCCCAAACTCAAATTTAAACACCTTTGATTGTTACAACATGATCTACTTACTTTTTGTTTCTTCTGATCTCAGTGGATTCCAGAACTGAAACATTATGCCCCTGGAGTTCCAATCGTGCTTGTTGGGACCAAAATCGGTTAGTTGTTCTAACATTATACTTTTCTGCCATGTAAATTGTTGCTTCAGAGTGTCTAATACTTTAGCTGTTTTAACAATATTTTCCTGGATTCTAGATCTTAGGGATGACAAGCAATTTTTCGCTGATCATCCTAGTGCAGTTCCCATTACAACTGCTCAGGTAAAAATTAGTACTACTGAAGTATTATTCTCATAGTCCAGTAAAAAGTTGCAATTCTTGGGTTGGGACATGGATTAATTAGTATATTACCAATACACCCAAAAAATAATGTTGTATGTAAACATGGATCATCCCTAAATGATTTTCTTAAAAATTGGATGGAAGTTATACAATTACAGATGCACAAAGGGACCAAATCTCAGATTGAACCCAATTAGGAAAGTTAGCGACATTTGGTCATAAATCCTACATTTGTTACTAAATAATTGTTAGGATCCCGACTGAGACAGGGCCTGTTAAAACCTAAGGGTTTTGCTAAATTGTCATTTTCTAATAATTTTGTAGTATTTCTTAAGTTATCAAAACATTAACCAAATTTTGTCAAACAAAGATATTTAACGCAAAATTGTTATTTGATTAAACATAAAAGCTAAACATGAAAATCCAAGGGTTGGTTATTGCAAAGGCAGTTGTTCTAATTTACATTTTGAAATTATGATAGGGAGAAGAACTAAAGAAGACGATTGGAGCTCCCCAGTACATTGAATGCAGTGCAAAAACACAAGAGGTACGTACAATCTTCTTCCCCTAGACCCATGTAGATAGATGTGGCAATTTTAACTCACAAGCTTGTGAAAGAGTCGATTTGGGTCGTGTTTTATCTCAAACGGGTCAAATGAGTCACATAAAGAAAATTATGTAATAGAAGAACCGGACATATGGGCTGATTGCTTTGAAAATATCACTTAGTTTATTTTTTATACAAGCTCTTAAATCATTTTCTGTGAAGCTTTGAATTATTATTTTATTTGTAATCATAGCTAGAAGATTAATAAGAAAAACAGTGGACAATAAGGTCTTTGCATCTCAACCCATCCTCACTTTGACATATTTAAACACGTACCAGAAAATGACCAGATTCAACTTGAATATGTTTTGACATGTTACTCAACCCGCCAACTCTACATAAGATATAATCGGATTATCTATAAGTGGTTCTTATGTATCATTTTGCTAACAGAATGTCAAAGGAGTTTTTGACGCTGCCATTAAAGTTGTCCTACAACCTCCAAGTTCAAAAAAGAAGAAGGGAAAGTCTCAAAAGGGCTGCTCTATATTGTGATCAATAAATAAATAGTTCATGGCGAGATATAGGACCTAAACCTTGTGTTTTTAACCTTTCTGCCCTTTCTCTCGTAAAGGAAGTAATCGAGGCTAACCAGTGATCATCTACATGAAAGCTTGATATGGTTCATCGTATGTCTCACTTCTCATGTTAGGCCTTTCAGGTACCACAGCGCAGCATTTTATTTGTTCCTATGTGTTAGTTTTGTCGGAGATCCATTGATATTTGAAAAAAAAAAGGAACAAAAAATAAAAACTCGCATCAGATTCTTTTCTTTATAAATCTGTTCGCTCATTTGTATTTGACGGTTCCCTTTGTTGGAGATTTGATTACTGCATTAAATCGGTAGTCGACTAGAATTCTGTATTGGATGCTTGAGTTTTGAGAATTATTTTATTGTTCATAATGTCATCTGGCAATTTTGATGTTAGGCTTCAGTGTTCTTAGGTTTTCAGCAATTGTTGCGATTATGTGTTGCTATCTGCATGGTTTTTTTCACTTTGTTTTGTGGTGATTGTAACCGAATGCATTTGTTCAATAACATTCAATGTAGCTTGTTTGGATAATATGAAAATGTTACACAGAATTTCAGATGTGACAATTAATCTCAAAACTTTAGCTTTAGCTTTAGCGTAGATGTCAAGTATTTGAGATAAATATTTTGCTGTCTCGGTTTGTACAAACACACGAAATACAAATTTACAATAAAAACTATACGAGTGCTAATGTTAACTTCTTAATTTCTTATGCACGATCAAACATTTATAACAGCTGTATTTTTTCAATTTTCTATAAAGAGTTATAAAAATCTCCACACCAATGTGCTTGAAACGTTTGAAGTTTTATGATCATCATAATTCATGTAAACTTTATTTTAAACATTATTGTAAACTAGATGAGTACCGTGCACATCAACGGAATTTTATAGCGGCATAAGTTTCCAGCCGTGTACATTGTATGATTGACTAATTTTCGCTAATAAGTACATAATTAAGTTTTCAACCGTGTATTAGTTTGTTTCTTTACATATGATTGTACTTATAATAACAACTCATATAATTCCTATTTAAAGTTTATATAAGGATATCTAGAAAACATTTTTAACAAACTTTATATTTTAACTTCGTCAATAGTCATTATGTGTTATTAAACTTGATATTGTGTACAACACGATATCAATAGCTAAATCTAAACAATAACATCAAACTTAACACTTACGCCGCTTAAACAAAATTAAATCTTTCATCCAAAAAATATTTACAAAATATTAATCGATATTAATACATAATGAAAAAGTTTATGTAAAAACTCGTATATAATTATTAGTTGTACTTATATCACAATTACAAAACATTAAATACGGGCAAATTCTCATATGTTCGTATATTAAACTAATATTTTAAAATAAATTTGATCCATGTGTAAATCTCGTGTGTTCACGGGACTTATAACTAGTTGAGAATGACGATGAATAAACTTCATGAAAGAAAAAATATACTTAAATGGTTGCAAAAATGTCATTGAATGTTTACAAGTATAGAATTAACTCATTGAGAAAGACAAAGAATGATCAAGTGTAAATTTAAGAACACTATTTTTACATGACAGTTAAGATTAAATGAGAATGGTGAGAAGAAACAATAATTACACATTTGTCATGCACTTATAAATTTAAATGTATCTTCTCTTAATTTTTTTTCTCCATTCAAAATGTGTGACTAAAATTTCATATAATTTTTATCATTTCAATTTTTTTCTTTCTCAATAGATCTCTTCTCCATGACCTTGTGCATCACATGTTAACTTTAAAAAGGTCTAGAACAATCGGCTACAATTATGCTTAACAATTATTTTTCATGGTTAAAATGGTAAATCAACAAATGGTTTGTACAGTGTTTTCATTTTCAAGAAACCGGATTGAGTGTTTAGAAAAATGATTGTTGTGCCTAATGATTTAATTGGTTGATTTAAGAAAATGATTGATGAAATTTGAAGAGAAAAGTACATAATACAGTTGTACAAATTATTTATGCATTAGACATGTATTTAGGTATGCGGGTTTAGCACTACTCGAGTTTTTATCTTATAGCTAACTGGATTTGTGAAATGTTTGACGTTGTCATTTTGGTTTTGTGGCACATAGAAAGCTCATAGCTTTCACCTTTTCCATAAAAGTTATATATTAAAAGAGATTCATGATGCCGAACAGCCTTGTTTGTTCGCTACAAGAACATCACAACCATAAAGCTTATCTCAAATGTTACACTATCAACTATCATTGTCCCAGGGACGTTACTTGTCTCACCAGTCTGCGGTTCTTAAGATTTACTCACTAGCGTCTTTTGTTTGGTGGAACACCACAAGAAAGAACTGTAGGTTCATATTCACATAAATAAGTTCATGTTTAGTAAAACACTTTAGAGGACCAACAACGTGTTCAAAAATAATAGCACCATACAACCTAAACTCTCAGAACTTTGCTTATGGGTTTGTATAAGCAATTATGGTCAAATAAATAGATGATAGGAATGAAGGAAACGAGACTGATTATTGTATCTTGAAACAAAAAGCTTTATGATACTTAAATTCCAATGCCCTTAACACTCAAAATGTTCGGTGAATCCGAGAGTAAATTTTTCCCTAGTTAAAATTGGTTTCCTAAAACCAATGATGTTCTTATATAAGAGAAAAATCTATTCGACACTTACGTTCTTAAGTTACACATTCCAAATTTGAAGTACCATCAGGTAAGTCAAAAATATAGACAATCATACATCACATACTCTACCAAAAGAAATTCAAAATCAGGAATCAATTCCATACACTATTTATACACCTGGTAGCAAAAATCAAACCTTTATTGTCTCAAATTTCTCCCCTGTAGCTCCACCCTTGTCTTTTTGGGACTGGATATAACGAATTGTACTAGCAAAGAAAGCATCAGCAGCTGGATCTGATGCTGTACTATCGCTTTGCATTTCAGTTGTAACCAGTTCAATCAGGCCCTGAATTGATGCAACCGTAATTTGTGTGTTTCCTTTCTCGAAGAAGTATAGATACCTGCAATTACAACGCAGTCACACCATCTTAATACATCTTCTCTTGAATAGGTTTCATAGTATATTCAAGGTTAAATCACATTAGGTCACAACTAATGGATCAGAACAGAGGATTTTAAACACACGTGTCGAAATGCGTAAGAATGGGCAAACCAACCCACTAACACTTTATATCCTATATTTTTTATTTTACAAATAATTAATGTATCATAAATATTATTACAAAAACCTATATTAGTAGATAATATCCAACTGTTTAGTAAAAAAATTGATTAAGGCAAAGAAAACAATGAAATGATTACGTTGTGTTTAGTTGGAGAAAATTTTCCTTCATTTCCTATTTCTTGTTTTATAGAAAAAAGAGGGGGTGTCTATCTCCACAAAACAATTGAAAAAATAGAAAACGCGTTTACTTAGAGAAACATGCGTTTCTATTTTCCATTTTGCAAAACTAGAAAACATGTTCAAGTGTTGTCGTTTTCTATCTCAATTCTCTATTCACCTTTGTAATATTATAAAGACATCTTCGAAACACAAAAACAAATATTATTAAATTAACCAACTAAATTATAAAATAACTAAAAAAGTCTAATACAAGAAAATAAAGAAATAAAAAAGTAAAATTTAGCGTCAAACAACATAAAAAAAAACTTCAAACGACTACAATTCGACATAAAAACATATATTCGACATAAACTAAAATTTCCTATTTCATCCGTTTTTGTCTGTTTTTATCCGTTTTTGTACGTTTTTATATGTTTTCATCCGTTTTCTTACGTTTTCATACGTTTTTATCCGTTTTTGTACGTTTTTATCCGTTTTATACGCTTATACGTTTTTGTACTTTTTATACGTTTAATCCGGTTTTATACGTTTTTATGCATATAAAAACATACAAAACGTAAAAAACGCATAAAAGCGTAAAAACGCTGCAAGCCATACAAAACGATAAAAGCGGTCGAAAACGTATAAACGGATAAAACATATATAAATGTACAAAAGCGGATAAAAACGTACAAATGTATAAAAACGTACAAAAGCGGATAAAAATGTAAATACGTGGATAAAAACGTACAAAGACAGATAAAAACGGACAAAATCGCATAAAAACGTACAAAAACGGATAAAAACGTACAAAAACATATAAAACATACAAAAATGGATAAAAACGTACACTAGTCAAGTAGTACAACAGCTGTATCTTATCTTATAGCCCGGGGCGGCGGGACAAAAACGGATAAAAACGTATAAACTTGGATAAAAAGGGATAAAAAGGTAAGAAAACGTATAAAAAGTACAAATACGTATAAAACGGATGAAAACGTACAAAAACGTACAAATAAGTTCAAAAACGTATAAAAACGTACAAAAACGTATAAAAACGTAAAAATACATAAAAACGTAAAAAAACGTATAAAAAATGGATCACTTCGGTTAGTACATATAGCATCATTGGCTTTTTCCCTATGGGAAATGAGTGGGGAAATGGATCGGGGTATTTTAAAGGAAATAAGTGAAAAAAAAAAAAAAAAAAAAAAAAAAATGTTTTGCAGTTTTGTGTATTAAAGTGGGAAATAGCGATTTTGTGTTTTGTAGATAATTTTGTTGGAAAACACTAATTTGAGTGCGATCTCTGTTTTCTTCGTTTTCCACAAAACATTTTGTGGAAAACACGGGTGTTTTCCTCCAGCTAAACGCACCCTTAACAACTTTAAGCCCGTTTCTTTTTTAACTAACGTTTTAAATTTGTTTACTTACTTGTTTAGAATCTCGATAAAGAGCATGACCGATCCACTGCTACCTTTCGTCACATTGGCCATTTGTTGAGCAGCATTTGCGATTCTTAAGGCACGCTTCAAGCAGAGCAATACTCTACATCACACATAAACAACTTGACTTAGGTCCTAAACTTGATATAATTCAGAATGATTGCCCTGAAATCTATGTATAACTGCTGACATAAAAAATAAATAAATTATTGAGGTGGTAAAATGGGAGGGTCGGGCACTTGGGCAGGTTGGGTAACAGTTCCAAACTGGACACGTCGGGTTGAGATGACAAGTAGCCACTATTACGTTCGCTTTATTTACTTCAATAGATAACGAAAGTGGTAAATAAGATGACAAAAAGTATAGGTAAAAAATAATCTAATCTATCTTTTAGAAACCTATCTAGGATGTTTTACGCATGCAAAAACAATTTGGGTGAGTTACAACCTATTGGAACTGTTCTAATTTTTGCCAAGTTATATAAAGGTTACCAGTAAGGAGATCAAATATAACCTAACAAGTCCCATAAGCAACTAGGTCGATATTAGTATATTACCACCTCTATGAAGAGACACTCAAAAGAAAGTGATGATTATCTTGTACCTTTCACCATCCTTGATTCCATCTTGACCATCTACCCAGAACAGATGTGAACAAGCATAAACAGCTCTGCACTGATCTGGCTTCTTCAAGAGTTTTGCCGAATACTACCATAGCGTGAAAGAGAAAGATTAGAATGGTGTAATACATTGGCCGATACAAAATGAATTGCATTAACAGACAAATAGCTAAGCATGTTACCCCTGTGGCCTTGTGGGTCAAGGTATCCCTATTTTCAACCCCAAATATGTGCATCCGTTGAAGAGTCCCTATAATGAGATATAGTGCTGTTACCTGTGCTTTTGAATCCTGTCACTCATGAAAAAAAAAGAAGCATAAATGATATGAAATGAATGCATCCCATACCTGCTATTTGGACCTCAAAAATCTTAAGATAAAAGAAGCATAATTTACCGAAATTTCTTCTTCATATAATATATATGCTTGGGTGAAAAACTCATATGCTACAGGTTCAAGATCACAATCATTGGCAGCCTGCTTAAAACAAAAGCCAAGTAGTGTAGGTTAGAAGGAATACATCACATACTTATTTGGGTCAAGAAATGCATAGACGTACCTCGGCACATTCCAAGTATAACCTCAATGCAAGGTCGGGTACTGGAACCGTTGACAAAACCTCAATTGTCTGATTCAATATTTGGAAGATCTTCTTTGGTGTGGCTGATGCTGTTTCCTCTTCACTAGCATTATCATCCTGACTTTGTATTCGCCTAATCAACTGTAATGCCATGTGAAGTCGAATAAAAAAAACAAATTAACCATCATAAGGAATGATAGGCGTTCAAGATGTTTATCATCTTCTAATCTATCAAGTGGCAAACATCATAGATAATAACAAGCACCCAAAAACAGAAAATAGAGACAAACACCCTTTCAGTTTGGTCAAGTTGATTATATACGATCTACACATGTAAGAGCTCAATTTAAGTGGAGTTTGGATGATCACGTATTTCAGTGCGTGCTCATAGCATATAAATAAAGAAGTTCAAATTTTCTGGTTGGTGGTTATCTCAAATGATTTACTACACATGACCCTAAATTTCAGATTATATATTTCATGGTAGACAGCTCTGATTGTGATAAACAATCAGTGTCTTCAATTAGATAACTAATGTTCTCCATCCTAGAAAAAGTGGCCATCTCCAATGAGCAAAAGCCTTGCAATTAAATTTTTCCTAATTACTCTGGCTTCCAATTGCTTAGAACATAAAAAACTTCTCAGCACGGTTATATAAGTACATTTTGCTTTAAACCAATATATAGATGCTAATTCTCTTTAGATAAACAAAACAGAACAATGTTTGGGAAGGATGCAATAAGGTATCGTTCAAACTACCATACTTTTGAAGTTTGTGAACAGTTAATTTTGAGTAACCTAAGCAGAGCCCCTTTGTCAGATGGATTATATTCTGATTAACAAATGCTACTTTTGACGCTCACTTTACACATGTATATACAACATCAAGCTCGCTGCAATAGTTTAGTGATGAATCCAATGCACATATCCGCAAATGTGAACATGAGATACTCCTATAGTATCATAGGATAGTATTTACCTCAATAGTAAAGAAACAACTACAGGCTATTTGTTTTCCAAATCTTAGCATGACTAAATACACAAAGGAAGTATGTACATCAAGCTACATAAACAAATTTAACATCAGCCAAAGAAAGAATAAAACCTTTAGAGCATTATATATAAGTGGAGGAATTGTGAAGGGAAGTCGCTTGGGTCCTCCAGTCAGAATATGCTTCTTCACTGTACAGATAATCTGGCAGCATAACATAAAAAATAAAAACCATGATGACATGATATATTCTGTATTCATTAGAAATGTAAACATCATTTTGCAGGGTGCTGACGGCAACTAACTGAGATAACCCCCAGTAAAATGTACCATGTCAACAAGGGACAGGATATGTTCTGTATTCATTAAAATAGTAAACATCATTTTGCAGGGTGCCTTTCAGTTAAATGCACCAAGTCATTGTGCATGAAAATGGGCACACTTTTCTCTTTCTTTCTTTTTTAGTAAAACAAAGATATATTCAACAAAGCAATTTTTAACAAAGTTTGATAACGATCTCATGAAAATAAATTAAGCAGAAGTGATCTAACACCAAATAAAAACAACCACTGGAAGGGAGATCACTACCCCTATGGAAACAACAGAAATGAACATGAATCTGTGGTAGAAAATAAATTTTTAACAAAGTTTGATAACGATCTCATGAAAATAAATTAAGCAGAAGTGATCTAACACCAACTAAAAACAACCATTGGAAAGGAGATCACCACTACCCCAATGAATACAACAGAAAAGAACATGAATCTGTGGTAGAAAAACCTTAAAAGCATACACGCGAAAACCAAGTTTATACAAGTTGAGGACTTGAGGTTGTAGCCAATAAATTATAAAACAACCTGAGCGCCAGATAATCGACCTACAGAAGAGTAAAACAAAGTTACCAAAATCAAGTGATACCTTTAACATCTCTTCTGGATCATCATTATACAGCATTTGAATTAGACGTGCAACAGAGTTCTGCTCCTCCTTAAAGTCATCCTCGTCCATCTGCAGAAGGCAGAGAAACCTTGATTAAAGATACAAACCTTTTATAGATAGAGGCATCATGCTATGTCTATTAGCATATTAATATATGATAATATGCATATTCATAAAGGAGGAAATATAAAATGAGTTGCAATCGAGAAATAAAATCTTTAGAGCTAACCTCATCATCACTATCAGCATCCAAATCTTTAATAAGCCCTTTTATTAGTTCAAATAAAGCCCCAACCTACAAAAGTTCACAGATTAATAAATGGATTATCAATGTCAAAATAAACTGTAAATAGCCACTATACCTTTTCAGCAGTTGAGATGTGGGTCTTGTTTTTCATGATGCTTTGTATTATAACATTAGACATCACTTTATTAGTACTATCATCCAGGTATTCCATGACTTGTGGATAGTTAGAAAGTTTTAGTGCAGTATCTATATCATTATATTTCTCCAACGGAGCACTTAGAAGTGTCACAATCTGCTTTGTCGCTTTGCCTTCCAGCTTTCCTTTGCCAGCAATTTTGCTAACACATGCACCCTGAAGGAATCAGAACATAAAATTGTAAATGGTACAATTTGTATCTGTGGAAATTACCTATATTAGCAAATAAAATTCTATACCAAATACCTGTTGTAAAAATTATAATAATATTGTTTGTCAAAACAAAATTAAATATAAAGCAATAAAGCAATATTATTATTAGAACATAATAAGCGGTTGTAAAATATGTAACTGCTATTGAGGAAGGACGATAACGATCAAGGTTATTGTAAATAGTATCTTAGGGTCGACGTAATAACACTTGCTAAACATTATCCAATAACTTTCGTCTGCTTTTGCTGATTACATACATTTAGATTTGAAAGCTTAGAAGCTAAACTTACAAGAACATACGACTCAATGAGGTTCTAATACATAAAAACATACCATTATTTCACAGCTATGGATATACTATACTAAGAATGACATGCGACTTCCATCAATATAATTAGTGATCAGGTCCCCTATTTCCATAATGTGGCACATTGTCTTTATGTGATATGGTGCCTACTGAACTAGAGAAGGGATGTTATAAGGTGTAAACAGTTGTGATGGGTTCCTGGGGAGAAGCAAGGGCGTAATAACCAAGTGAATATGATTAAACACGAGTTTAATATCATCGTAATAAACATGAGAAGCATGCAAAGATGAAAAAACATTTTTTTTCCTATTGATATATGGTTACACTACTCGTCATCATGAACTCCTTTCTATTTATTTCAGCAGAAGTATACCAAAAACCTCAAATAGGAACCCACTATCATCCTTCCTGTTTGTGTTCGTAGGCAAAATTCCATATTCATGATTGTTATTAGGTTTAACCTCTTTATGATAGCTTTTAATTCCACTTACAGCACACACCAGCTAGTTTGATTATAGATCTTATTGTGGTCGTCGTACGTTATTCAATTGTAAGTTGAGTAATCAATTGTTTTAAATTTTCTTCAGGCCCCAAAACATCAGAAATCCAGCGGTAAACTTCACCCAACACTTGTGGAGTCAAAATGCATCTCTTTTAGTGACCACTTTGTCCAACTGGTAAGTCCAACTTTCTACTTTGACGCTACTTAAGTTATTAAGGTAACTAAGTGGTCCAAAACTACAACAATTTTCTTTTTCCCAGAGGAGTTGACACACATTCGACTAGGTCAGCCATTATCTAAAGCTGTTGCAAGCTCACAATCTTAGTTAAACCTGTGAGCTACAAAGCCCTATATGTCAGCTTTTTACAAACATTACACATGCTTTGTGGTTTGCAGAACATATTGAAACATGAGGTTTTGCAGAGCATATTAAAACTGGAAAGGGGAAAGAACGAGTCACCATTCACCTAAACATATTTACAGTTTAAAACAGTCGCTGTTTGTAACTCTTACTATTACACCAAGATTAAGATATTACAATCGTGATAATTCAATAAATCTCTAGATCATTCATCAGGAGAAAGCAAGGAGTTACAGGTATGAGACTTCTCTTTGGAGAATATTAAAGTAGTGTCCAGTAATTAATGCCAAGCTACATACACATATGACGCAAATCAATGGATGTGTTAGGTAACTCAAATCCTTGTTCAATTAAAATATACATTCAGTGTGCAATCTTTTTGGATGAGGAACATAGGGGAAAAGCTAAAAAATTGAGCTTACTGATTACTCCTGTGGATATCTATACTAGAATTCAAGCACATACTTTAATTAAGAAAATAGAAAAATCGAGCTAAAGAGGAAGTCACCAGTATTTGATCCACATAGTCAAGCCGATCCGGATGGACATGGAGCGTAAATGTCAGAAGAGCTGAATATAAAGTTACAGCCCCAAAAACAGGCATATCAGGTTGTGCTTCAATCACCTGCACTACAACAAAAAACAAGTTCACAACTGCTTGAATAGACTTCCTACCAACCACTATTGTATGGTAACAGCTTAAATAGTGCATGGAAAAAAAGAACATAAACCAGATCAATTTACATCTGATCAAGTCGTGAGCTTGGTTTGAGAAAAAATAAATAGAAGTTGGTTTGATAATTTGATAGATAATATGACTAATTAGGCCATAAAGCATTTCAAATGATAAATTTTGTTGGAAATATCCCCACAAAACTTTATGGTCAAGCGAAAACACATAAGAAGCACATAGTGCGTCTAATTGAAAATATGTACAACATCTAGACAGAAAGAACGAAATATTATTTGTTTTCATGTGTTTTTTAGTATAGAAAGAAACCATTTAGTTACTAATCCTCATATAATAGTGCAAACAGGTACTCCTAAAAAAATGACTTTTTTTTTTTCCTTTTTTTTTTTCAGTGTTATCATTGGCTGTTGCTATCTGTTTGTTTTTCCAGTCTTCCAGACTTGGCACAACTTAAAAAATGCAACCCTGCTTCTTTTCCTTCCCTCCTGCATATGTGTGCATTCAAATGCTTCTACAGATCTTAGTTTCACTTTGCAGCTATTACCACATAGGCAATGCCAATACCACAAAACCAGAAAGAAAAAAAAAGAAAAAAAATGTATGTTCTGTCTGTGTGTCGACAATTTACTAAAGGCTCTGAGGCATAAATGACTTCTTTTACCTGACCTATCGCATTGTTCAGTTTTGCAAAAGCTTCTACTTGGATGAACTCTGGTAAGACCTGCAGCGAAACTATTATCAGGCTTATGAAATTAGACTTTCAAAATTTGGCACAAGTTCACGCACCTCAATGCTTGATGCAGCGTAACTAGATAGCCTCTCCATTAAACCAGAAAGCACTGTCTTAATGTCAACAGAGGGCTGAAAAGACCAATTAACATGAAAACTTAACAACACAATGATAGAATTAGCAACATAATAAAACATAAACTATAGCAAAGAAACTTTCATAACAAAAGCCACAATGATCTTAGCAAATAATCAAGACAGGACACATCAAAAAAGTTCTTTATAGTCAAGTAAGGAATCAACACCAAAATAAACGAAAGGTCATTAAATCTAAGGTACCAATTGACTCATTCAAGTAATTCTGAGTTCTGAAACTTGGAGGGCTATCTCTTGAAAAGAACATATTGAATATAGTATTACATATTTACATTGCATAAACGGTATAGCAAAACCCACCTGAAGCTGTGGGAAGGCACCCAATAATGTTTCAAGAGTCTGTAAATGGTACTCGTCTGGGAACACTTGAATTATACAATCCATTAAATAATACTGCGCAAGATCATCCTTGCAATTCACAACCTGCATTTTTTTTAGAAACATAAGATCATAACAAGAAAAACATAAACAATACATGGATTCTCAAGCCAAAGAATAACATATACACACGTACCTGCTCCAGGACTCTGGGAAGAACAGTGTCTTTGTACAGCTCTAGGTCAATACCTTCAATCTGACTGAGCACGTGCAGATTCTTCCCAACCTGAAACATTATGATGACAGCAGGCAGCCTTACATAAGAATACGCATGAAAACTGTTGTTGTTTATCTAAAGCGATCAAACATTAAGGTTATTAATTAGTTACAAGGTCACGAAGCTCATTCCTCTCCTTTTCACGCTTTTCCTTCTCCCGTGCAGATCCCTGCAGGCCAGAAAATCAACTTACATGCCTCAGATTAAATATCAACCATACATAACAATAATTCACCTCAAAAGAAACCCCATTATTTTTTTAGTTTTTCAAAACATAAAGGTTTTTTTATCGTAGTTAACCGTTAGTTGGTTGTTAACCATAAAGGATATGGTTAACAGCAAAGTTCTATTGATGCTTAAACTAACCTGGTGTTGCATTCGAACCCACAATTTGTTCATCTCTGTGAAGTTCTGAAGTACAAACTCGACAGCATCCATAACAGTGTTTTCATCCCTGAAAAGGCAAGGCATCCACACATTCATTAGGTCCAACATCTTAATCTTAATATATGTATTTTTTTATTGTTAAGATGATATTACGGACAAGTGTGCCAAGGTAAATAAAGACACATGCATACATACAATCTTCTAGTGGCCATGTAAAAGATAAGGAGAACACAGTGTGTACAAACTAGATACCTAAATACTTTATGATTGTGCAGGTATTTCACTTTCCAAGTAAAAATGCAGCATGGCTACAAAATTGTAGGTTTAGTAACGAAGGTATATCATCTGCTCGCCATCGAGTCCAATACACAAGCAAATACAATTTGTCTCCTTAACACTTAATTTAATGATGAATTTCCAGAATTGTTACTTAACATGTGTGAAAGTGTAATTACTAAATGTATTGGTATACCATCTCTTCACAAATGCATGTTCCTATTAAAATCATTACAAGACACAACGAGGATAACAGGAAATCAAAGTGCTTCACTATGCATATATATATTTCTGTTTGCAGCTGGCAAACAAAGAGCCAGCATGTTTAAGAGATTAAAGTGTTTAATTACAAGACAAGTTAGTTTATCATTTATCAGCAGATAATTCACAATTATTGCATAATAAGTCTAACTGGTCAACTGAAAACGTAAAAGTATGATAGTTTTACCCTTCATACTCGGAACCAATATCAGGTAGCTTATCCCTGCTGACTTGAGAAAGATAACTCCTAAGGAAGAGTCCACGAAGAGGATGCTGGATACCACGACACATTTCAACAAGATCTTTTAGGATGTCCTTAGCAGGAGCCTCCTTTGACTTGATGTACACAGATCCTACTGTACAAAGTAGATACCTAAATAAATGAAAGAAGGATGGTCAAGAATCAATACCCATGTGTGGTTGAAGTGAATTAGTGAGGTTGGGTGCTTATATAATAAATAATTAACAAAAGGTCATTCACATGAGTATCTTTATCCTTTGAGCAGTGAATTACATATATTAGAACAATAAAATGAACAGCTTGTTTGGCATGTCCTGTTCATCTGGTTGACACATGAGAGATCCCCTAAGTCACAAAGTGATTGTGAGAAAGATAATAATAATAATAATAATTGCGAAATTCTCCGATAAAACGCAATTTTCCCTTTTTAGGCGAAGTTTCAATCCAAATGGCCTCTTTATATGGGCAATAAGAATATATTGATAGCATTATTTGTTCCATTTTCTTAACCATCTTGAAGGATATCTGACTAAATTGTCAACCAGTTTATTTCAGGACGGTACGGTGGGGTATATTAGGAAACAAACATTTATTGAACTGTTGAACATTAAGGATCAACAAAAACACCAGAGGGTTAAGATCAATACCCAAAGGTAAGTGTTCTAACATCACGTATTTGTTTATTTCGTACTATAAAATTGCAGACAAGTAGAACTCCACTGCAAATTTAAGCTGGCTACGGCAAGATATGCAAAGTTCCACATTTCCAACACAACATAATTTAGGTTTACCTCATGTAGATAGAATTTATCCATCACTACAAATCTAAATATGAAGATATACAAGCGACCAAATGCTAAAACGACATGATTCCACACTAGTAATACAGAATAAGCATCTCTCACTTAGCCCACTCACCTTAAAATGTCCTTGTCCCAAATGCATCTCATAGGCGTAAGCATAAGTTTAGAGTTTGTAAAAAGCTACTACCCTACTTAACTTGCACCCAGATTACCTTTACACTACTAGCATAAGTTTAGAGTTTGTAAAAGCATTAGAGTTTTAGCATCAGATTACCACTAGTAGCATATTCTTCTACATAGTTACTCAATATGGGAGCATAATAGTACCAGCTCTATGAGTGTAACCTAAAATTTTCTATACGCAAAGGAGATACATGACATAATGCAGTGTTCTGGTTCACAGCGTCATAGAAAGTATAACTCGATTCCAAGTCATATTATCTATCCGGTATTCCGGTATATAACTAAGTACCCCACAAGCATCTCATAGGCATAAGTTCGAATTGGTAGACCAGCTAATACCCTAGTTAGCAGATATCTATATCATAACCCGAAAGAAAGTTCAGGTTATGTTCACACTACTAGATCATACTAGATGAGTAAACGAGTAGTTTTGTTAATATGAATGTTGTAATATATATATATATGTTTCAGGGGAATCAATAATCGAATACGATTCCCAATATCTATCCAGTATCTGATATAATCACCACATCATCATCCTCAACCCGGTTATCTCCTCGTAAGGATCTAAAGCTATTCGTTTTATAAGCAAGGTAAATACAAATAGAAACGTAAATTTCCCAAATATGGACTTACAATCTGGGCAATATATTCCCGGCATGCTGCACAAGCTCATAAAGCTCAATAATGGAACAACTCCGCCTACTCTCCTCCTTAAAAAAAATCTCGAGCTTCCTCAACTCATCAGATGCCCGCATATCTAACAACAAATAAACACATTCACATTCCACAAATAATACACAAATGACAAGAGTAAAAAACAGTTAATTACAGAGTTCGTAGTATTTATGAGGCGATAATCGCGAAGTGCGAAGCTCAGACAGCATCTGAGCAGAATATTTCAAGGCATCTTTAATATTATTCGAATCCTGTAACAAAGAGTTGATCAAATTAGACCTAGTTTGAGTTAATTTATAAGAAAATTAGGGTTGTTATACCAAGGCGCGATGCATGTAAAAAGCGTTCTGTTGGATACCGGCGATAGCGGCGGTTAGCCATTTCTCTTCGTCTTCAACGTTGTGGATCATTATGTGATCGATCTGATGTGTGTTTATTATTATTATGTAAGTGAGTGGTGGTTAACGGTGGTGTGTTTGTGTCTAGTTTGTTAGATTGGAATTGGAAAGTCCGCTTTTCAGTTTTTGGACTCTAAATTTTAGTCGTCTCATCACTTTTAATTGTTTTGGTTAACTAGTTACTAATAATATCCGTCATTTTTCTACTAATAATATCCGTGTTTTTTTTTTAATTTTTTACTAAGTATTATTATCGATTAAAATACAAAAGTTTTACAATCTCAAAGGTTAATTTTGGCTAAATAATTGTGACAATAGATTTGGTTGTTGTGATGTTTTCTTGTTGATGCAGATTTGTAAATTATCATCATCATTTTCTCATAAATACATCTTATTTTTAGACCAAAACGGCATACTTAGTAAAACAATTAAGTATACTTAGTATACGTACGGGGTTTGGACATAAATTTTTAGTCGTGTATTAATACCAAATATTGTGAGTTCAAAGTTAATGACAATAATTATATCATCTATATATAATTTTAAATTTTTTAAAACTTTTTGTAATTGTTTAAAGCAAATGCGCTAATAGGTGAATTTATGCTAACTCTACTAAGATTAGTTGTTTAGGTAACCTCCCCACTTTACAAATGTTAGGAATTAGAAAATTCGATCGTTAAAGAGTCGATCGCTCAAGTATAAGCATTCAATGAAAGCTCGCAATGTAGTTATGATATGTTAGTTAGTAGTTTGTTAAGTAACACCGTGGAGGACGGACGGTCTTTACCCACCTGTATGCACGATCCACACCCGTAGGTGGCGTTTATTTGTAAGACACTATAATACCCTCTACCTCCCAGGTAGAGGGTTGGAGCTTCAATCTATTTTTCTTGTTTCACATAGTCCCAACTCTCTTCCATTTTCTCTCTAGAACTTTCTCTCTAACACTTTTATCGCCAACTTGGATTATGGTTTAGTATGTTTATGAAATCCTATATCTTACAATTGGTATCAAGAGCCATGGTTTGATCACTCATCTTTCATGCTCTTTGTTTTGGTGGATTTCATAAGGTTTTTGGGGTATTAAGTGTTTAGAAGAGTTGGATTCACTTGGACAAATTCTAGTGTTAAAGTTTGAATTTTGCTTGTACTTTTGTGTTTAGGATCATCATATGTGTATATGTTTTGAATTGGAAGGCTTAAATCATTGTGGTTTGGTTGTTTTTTATTGATAAAGTTGTTATTTGTGAAGATAGGACGAAGCGAGTTGAGTCTCTGACTTGTTTTTCTTCAAAGCGAGTTGCTTTGTTTACGTATGCGAGTTAGTATATGCGACTTGGCTATTTAGCGAGTTGATTTTCATGCGACTTGGGTTCTAAGCGAGTTGTGTGTCTTGCGAGTTGATACTAAAGCGAGTTAGCTATTTAGCGACTTGTTCCATTAAGCGTGTTGACAGTGTTGCGAGTTGATGCTAATGCGACTTAGCTATTTAGCGAGTTGATTCCTTAAGCGAGTTGTCTCCTTGAGCGAGTTGGTTGTTTAGCGAGTTGTGTGTTTTGCTACTTGTCACTTCTTCGTGATACATTCTTACGGTTGTTCTTTTGGTTTAGTAAAATCCCGTGAAAGAATCAATTTCCCGGTTTAATCAAAGAATTGTAAAATCCCGTAAAACTTGTAATCATGGCAAACATCGTTCTTACTATTGTTTCTTCCAGAGTGAGGGCGTTCGGCAGGTCGGATACTCAATCACCTATGCTTGATGAACTTCATGGGCTCAAAGAATCGGTTGTCTTGTCTTGGAAAGGAAAATGGGGTCAACATTCTCAAGTCGATCGATGAAGGACCTTATCGGGTTGAGACTACTAGAGACTTAATTGACACATTGCGGATGGAACAATGATATATGGAATAGACATACCAAAGACATATGATGAGCTCGATGATAAGGAGAAAAGAGATTCGATCTCGATATCAAGGCTTAACATCATACTTCAAGGTCTTCCAAAGGATATCTACAAGTCGATCAATCACAACAAAACCCAAGGCGGTGTGGGATAATGTCAAGATGCTTCTCTCGGGTTCGAATTAACTGCTGAAGGCAGAGAATCACAACTATATGATGACTTTAAGCACTTCAAGATGAGACCGGATGAGAGTGTCTATGAGTACTATGTGAGATTCCATAAGCTTGTGAGCGATATGAGGAACATCAAATGACCATGCCAAACATTCATTTGAACTCAAAGTTTGTGAACAACATGAATCCCGAATGGCACAAGTTTGTCACCTCATGAAGCTAACCAAATGATTGAAGAATACTAACTATGAGCAACTCTATGCTTTCCTTCTTGAATGAGAGGCATGCTATGTTTGAGAAAAGGATTCTAGAAGCGGTTCAAAACCAATCGGGAGAATCAAGCTCACCTAATGATTCTACGACTTTCTACACCAATGTTGGTATTACCACCAAGGCATCTCAAATCATACCTATGGGTAATGGTAATCACAAACTCATTCACGATCCTATGTTCAAACAAGGCGATCTTGATGCACATGTGGAAACTTCATTAATCAACTGGCTCTCCGATTAGTCAAAACATGAACTCTTCCACACACCAACAACAATCTCGTAAGCGCATCCAATCCACACAATCAAGCCACCGCCGGAGATGGGAAGGTTATGGTGCGGCCGGTTCAAGAAATGCGAGACGAACAAGGAAGAGGTGGAGCTGGTAGAGGATATGTGGCAAATCGAATCGGGAAGGAATGGAAATCAAGGACAAGCTAAACCCATCAAATGCTACAACTGTGGTGGTGAAGGACACATTGCTAGGAACTGCGCATCTCCAAACGTCCACGAATGTAGAATACTTGAGATAAGATCTTTGCTTGTACAAGCTCGGGATAATGGTGCTCCTTTGGATGAAGAGGAGTTGTTGTTTTTCTTGAGGCAATGCCAGACCTATGATGCGAGATGTGGATGAGCGTACCAACTCGGAGATAGTCACAATCATCGAATGCCTTTCAAGTCGGCGATTGTGATGCATACGACTACGATGTGGATGATGGACCCACCGCACACACAATTTTATGGCTAGCATTTCTCCAATGGTTTCTCCTAAGGTCTCATCTTCACCACAAGTGGCCCATCAAAGACAAACTCATCTCGGAGGTATTAAAACTATACGATGATCTTTGAGGTGCAAAGATGCATGACAAAGTACAAACAATCGAAACTATTGAATCAAATATTGAAAATATGGGTAATATCAATGTTGTCCCATATGATCAATATGTGAAAGTGAAGTTGTACCAAGTGATGCATCTTGCGGTCAACAATGACTATGATTTTGATGAATACACGCATGTGCCTGATGATTCTGTTATCTCCGAACTTAATGCTTATAAAGAACGTGTTGCTATTTATGAACAACGAGCTAAGTTTGAGTTAACCACTCGTGAGCAGGAGATGGATGACCAATGTGACAACTCGCAATTTCAGGTCATTTTCAAAATTTACTATTCATCTCGGGAATTTACTATTTACCGGTTACTATTCATCGTTTTCGAAGTCGATTTGATATTTTGAAAGGGTATTTCAAAATTTTACTATTCACGAAACACTATTCATTCCCGGAGAAAATCACGATTCATGAGTCACTATTCATCATTTTTCGTAAATTAGGTTTACGAGTATCAAATACGCGTAACCTGGAGGGTTAAGCTGCGTATTCATGAACATATCATCAAGGACATTTCATATAGACTAGACTTAGTCTACATATCATCAATAACATCATTTCATATCGGTTCATGCATGGATTTGCATTTTCATTAAACGTTTATTTTCCTAATAAATAACGCTATCGCGTAAACATTATTTTGAAAAATTGATCCGACACTTCCAAAATATTCCTAATATATTTTATACTCCTTTTAAGACTATAAAAAATTATATTCTTAATTTACCCGATGTTTTCAATTTATTTTGTATATAAATTGTTAGGTATAAATATTTGACGGTTTTAAGTAAATTCAACACGATAAATATTTATTCACTCAAGATCTTGTGAGAAATGCATTTTATAATTTTATGACTTCAATACATTTTATTTTGTTCCGTTAAAATTTATTTTTAGCTAACGCTACCCAAAATGCTTAAATAAATACACAAGTTACTAATAATTCCTAATTAACTACACATTACTTAACATTAAAACACTTGATTATGATTAAATGCATCTATATATATTTTTGGTATATGTCGACACCCCCATGGGTGAGTCATTTTGTTTGCAAAATATCCTAAACTAGTATAATGTATTAAACACTAAATATCTTTACACATTCACTTCATTATTCACAAGTGTTTTAAGATCAAAACCATTTCTTCCTCTCTTCTCTCTACAAACCGGCAACCACAAGGGACCAAGAGGAATTCATCAAATATTTTCAAGTCAAGATTATTTACACAATAGTTACACTCTTGATTAAGGTTGTGTAATAAAAACCTTGGGTGATTAGGAAAAACCTTTGATCATAAACCTCATCAAGTTAACTAGTAAGCATCTCATATCCATTTTCATCTTTCATATTTATTCTATGTTCATTTCATCATATTTGAGTAAATCATGCATGTTACATATGAGTTTGTACCACTTTTAATGTTTTTATTACTTATATTGAAATATGATCATCCTATAAATTATCCCTTGTAACATATCACTTTTGGTGATGTCTAGGAACTCATGACACCCTAAGAAGGTGTATGGTAGGATTTGAATAGCCGGAGTTGTTTTGAATTGGTTAGAATAGGTTTTCTGCGATAAAACTCATTTCGACAACTATATATAAGGGTTTGTCCATATTTTTGAAATCTGGAAAATCCGACGGTTTGTAAAATATTTTGGGCTAGATATTTAGAAAATACACTTTAAAACGAAAACGTGGCCGCTTGAACGGATTAAAACGGAGCTATAGCGAAGAAGATATGAATTTTTCAAGTTTGACGACGAAAACTATAAAATCCTGAAAATTCAGCATGTTGTTTTATCTTTTTACGAGTAAAAAATGAGTCTTAAGCGTTATAAATTGTGTCGACTTATCAAAAATATATTAGTATACTTTGATACGAAGCTAAGGACATATAAAACGTAGAAAACTGACTTGTAACGATTAAATTATACACGTTTACACAAAGTTGCCGTAACTTTATTATATAAGAAAAACTATTATATTTCTAATAGACAAGTATTACGGCAAACAAGGACCATGTTGAGGGTCGTTTTTAACATTGACGTAGTACTTTTTATAACGTTATGTCTTCTAGTAAAAGTAAGTTCACCTAGCCTATTTTCCAAAATGTCCGACCGTTTGTCAAGCGGAGTTGTAATGAATAAAATACGGTCACTTAAACTTTGCCGAAAACCATCCTTAAACAATATTTTGGACAAAAGTACCATACTTTACCTATATTTTTCTCCGTGATCGAGACCTCTAGGATGAAAACTTAAATACTAAAACTTTGAGATAATGATACAAGCTTCCCAAAACCGTTGAGTTCGTTTCCTAACACTCGACGTGCACCATTTTACGACTAGCTTTTTGAGGCCGTTTAGTCACTTTCATGGAAATTTCAACGACATTATTTTACGACTTAAAAGTTATAATTTCATAATAAATCACTAAATGATTATCGTAGGATATCATTTCAACGTAAATACTTGTAAAGTATTTTATAACATGACGAGATGTCATAAACATATATTTCGACGATAAATTCTATTTTCAAAAGCGTCAAGTGGTATAGATTACATGTGGATTTGCATGCGACATTGTTTCATGATTTACAATAGAACATATCATTCATAATAGGTCACGGTCGAGGTTACGCCTCATTTCGATGTGCCATTAAATCATCATTATCATTGCAGCAGGTGAGTTTTCATAGCCCGATTTATTCAAGTTTTACTTATTTCAAACCTACGGGGAGAATACATTGTACATCATTTTATTACGATGCCAAGTATATCAAATTCATTACATTGCTTAAGTTACCTCATTGCCGTTAAATGTCCCCATTTCATAATCATGAACCGTTAATTTCATAGAAGCGAGGTGAGTGGATAGATCTATCGGTGACACCTCCATCCGGGTTGGTGGATTCAACCGGACGGATGCATTTCATGCCATTATCATTATTTGAGTTGTTTGGCAAAACACTCTATTAGGCGAACATCAGTCAAGCTTGTGTCATGTGCTTAAGCAATTGTATCATTTTGTGACGACATTGTCATACATTATTTATACTTGTGGTAGTCGTATTGAACATTTTCAACAACTCTATGAACTCACTCAACCTTTGTGTTGACACTTTTAGCAATGTATTTTCAGGTAACTACGGCATTCACTTCATGGCATGCATTTGGACATATCATAGAGTCGCGGTGACGACACGTCTCACATGGGATTTATACACTTTAAAAACATCGTTTGACTTGTACCAAACTTATTTTCCGCACATAGTAACTTTCATTTGGGACCTATCTTTGTAACTCTGAATGTTTTTATTAAATCAAGCGATGTATTTTCCAAACGACACTTTAGGTCGTTCAATATAACTGTGATTGTGATGCTATGACAAATCAATCCCGTGAATTCCATTCATTGCAAAGCAGGTAATTTGGGGTGTGACAACCAAATGCGTACAACTATTAGACAAAGTAAGTTTAGAAGAAGTATTAAAACAAGAGTTAACCTCCTTACAAGAAAAGCTTTCTAAAGCGCTAAGCAAAACAAGAACTTCAAGAAAATGTTAAAATGCTTAAGCAAGAATTACGTGCTAAGGAATCAAAACTTTTGAATGATTTTTCTAATCTAAAACCTTGAAAACAAGCTTGAAAATAAGTTATGCGTACAAGGAATACCATTCAAACCGCTCACATGGTCACTAAGCATAGAGTTTTAAGCGATAAGCATAGTGTTCCCATCATAGATAAACCCAACCCCGAGTACGGAAAGATAGCTAAGCATTTCAAAATGTAATTTATGATGGTAATGAAATCCTTAAGCCTAGAGCAGAAAGCTAGTTGCGTTGAGTGCATCGAGGAAGATAGAAAATTAGATGATGCATCTAGGAGAAAATGAATAAGAAGCTAGATGATCCACGAATGTAAAAAGAATAACATAATGATCAAACCCCATGATTACAAAAGGAAAATTGGATTTCCTTAAACAAATTTAAGCCTCAAACTTTGTTAACACCGAACAAGTGTTTTGGAAAAAGGACTTAGATAAGCAAAAAGTCGAAAATATTGTTGAAACAAACCCTCCCTTAGGAGAATGCTGCTGATGATTGTGTATCCTCCCAATACACCAATGCATTTAGTACCTAGAACTATTGCCACTAAGAGCAAGACCTTAATCACCAATATGTGATCTTTCAATTATTTGTTGATTTTGAGAAAACTTGTAAGAAAAGAATCACACTTGGGATAATGAAGGGAAAGGGTTTGAACAAACAAAAGAATGTTATTTAGCGAAGTCATGCCTTTCTTTAAACAATTAAAAGATCACTTTGAGAGTCTTAAAAGGGGATGGATCTGAGATATTAAAGGGATGGAAAAAGAATTTGATGCAATGATAATTGAAGTTAGTGACTATGAGCGGGCATTAAAATATAATAAAATTGAGAGGAAGAACTTGCATACCTTAAATGAGAATCGATCTCGAATGTATCTCTCAAGATGTGTTTTATATCGCCACTAATTGCTCTATTATCGCTTCTCAATTTCATGAATTATACATTGCGTTGAAAGTCTCCCATGATCGTGTCATTGAACTTGAAATCAAAAACTCTAAACTAAGTGATAAAATTGAAGAGGATGATCACGATAATTTGGTAAAACATTTTCTAAGCTAAAAGTTGAACATTTTGACTTGCAACTAAAATATCAACATCTTAAAGAAAATGTTAAAACCTCAAACATCAAGATATCCTCGGATGTTCCGAGTTTGATGCGCTTTTGAACTAAACAAACGTGATGAATGATTCAAGCTCACCGTAACACGATCGAAAGTTGAAAGCCCAAATCTCTCAATTAAAGGGTGAACAGAACAATATGGTGGCTCCCAAATGCCTCCTCCTTTAGATTCTCGAATTCTCAAAATTTTCATCTTCAAAACTTGGTTAATGCCTTACAAAAGGAAAATGAAAGTTTTCTAGAAGAAAATGAAAAGGTTAACGTCATTTCAATGAGTTATTTGAGTCAATTAAAGTCACTCGTAACAAAAATAACGAAAAAATAACCTCGTTAAAAGGAAATTGAGAATCTTAAGAGTCGGTAAAAGGAAAATGCCAATGACCAATGGGAGAATGGTGCTTCAAAGGGCATGTACGTAATAAATATGCTTTGTCTCTGTGAAATATGTTCCTCCTCATCTTAGGAATAACAAACCGGCAATTCAAACACATTTCTCATATCTTAAGGACAACCTAGAATGTCTCCGTGCGATTGTAGAAGAGGATAAGTTGAGAAACCACTTGATAATGCAATTGGTCATGCATGCTTATATGCCAAACGATCTCAAGAACTTCTAGAATGCTTAATTACAATATGCCCTAAAACCTTAGGTGAGCAAGTCAATTCCTTGATACCTTGTTCAATGCCTAGTGCCAAGCATGCAAGTCATTCAATGCCAAATGTTATGAATGTGAACCTTGGTGTGCCTTGAGTAGTTCGATTCCAAATCTGTTAGTGCTAAGAATGTGAACTCGAGTGTGCCCTCTGGAGTTCAAATCCCAAAGACTTCTCATTGTTAAGAGAGTGAACTTTAATGTGCCTTCAAATAGTTCAGATCCCGACATCTAAACAGAAATGCATAAATTAGCAAAACAAACTAATATTCCATTCCTCTACAGAGTAAGCAGTGACATTAAAGCGAAAGGTGTCAAAGTCTCAAGACAATACAAGGAATGATAGGACCTCAAGCTAAGAATGTGCATTGGAAGAAAGTAGAAGATCAACCTAGGAACTTTAAGTTTGAGTCGAATAAAGCGAATCGTGTTGATTCTAGTATTAGCCATAGGCGCATCGTAATTAATTCAATTCGATACTATTTGCAAACCTTGTAATGATGTCTCGCTTGAATTCTATTACTAATCATGAATGTGGTGTGAATGCTTTGTCTAATCTTTGTCATATCCCAGTCAATAGTGTTAACGCAAAATATCATGCTAAGAAGGCAAAAAGGCAAAGGCGAAGAAAGTTAGAAAACGGTGGAAGCCCACGGGAAGAACATTTAGTAAGATAGGCTATCAATGGATAGCTGTTGGCCATAAGGTTAATCGACAATGCCCTACAAAAATGGATGCCTCTTGGTAGAAATATTCCTTAAGAAGTGAACATACTTTGAATAGGGCAAATAGGACACTAATCGCATCTATTCATAATGATTCCATTGCTTTTATATACGATATGAATGTTTCTATTTACGATGTGGGTGTTCCAATCATCATTACTAACCAAATGGAACCCATTCTTGCATGGGATCCCAATTATCCGATTATCCATTCTTATGCGTGTTCAACTGCGGATCGTTCAAATCGTTCGTGGTACCGAACTCAGTGTTCAAGCATATGATTTGAAACCGGTCACGACTCATGAACTTCGTGAGCAAATTCATCGGGACTATTAGATTCGAAACGATCATTTCGGTGCAATTATGGGCTATGGAGATTATGTTGTTGGTGAAAGTGTTATCTCCGAGTGTATTATGTGGAAGGTCTTGGTCATAACTTGTTCTCTGTTGGTCAATTTCGCATTCGATCTAGAAGTAGCCTTGGAAAACATACATTTTGTTAGAGAACTTGATGGTAAGGAACTTTAAGAGGAACACGTGGTTCAAATCTATACACCATCTCTATCGATGATATGATGAAGTCTTCTCCAATTTGCTTGTTGTCAAAGGCTTCAAAACAAAGTCATGGTTATGGCATCGTCGTCTCAATCACTTGAACTTGGCACCATCAATGATCTCTCGAGAAAGGACTTAGTTGTAGGTTTACCTAGACTTAAGTATGAAAAGGATCATCTTTGTTCGACATGCCAATTGGGAAAAAGCAAGAAGTATGCCCATAAACCCAAACCTACAAACTCTGTTATGAAGTTCTTCATACAATTCACATGGACTTATGTGGACCCATGAGAGTGAGAATATCTTTGGGAAGAAATATGTGTTAGTTGTGGTTGATGATTACTCTAGATTCACAGGTCAAGTTCTTAAGGACAAAGGATGAAACTCCGGATATCATCATCAAACAACATGGAGTTCGTCTTAACAAAGCGCTCGAATCATCCGAGCAGACAATGGGCGAGTTTGTTAACAAACAACTTAGTGAATTTTATGAAAGTGTAGAATCGGTCATCAAAGAAGTGTTCCACGATCTCCTCAGCGAGCGGTGTAGTTGAAAGACGAATCGAACTCTTGTGGAAGCCACAAGAACAATGTTGATTTACTCAAAGGTTCCAATGTTTCTGGGTGAAGCCATTGCCGCTGCATGCTACACACAAAATCGATCCTCGATTCACCTTGTTCATGGAAAAACTCCATATGAACTTGTTCACAACAAAAACCTAATCTCTCATTCCTTCGTGTATTTGGTGCTTTGTGCTATCCTACGAATGATGGTCAAGATTTAGGTAAACTAAGAGCTAAAGCGAGACATTGGAGTTTTGTAGGATATGCACCAAGCAGAAAAGGATACCGAATCTACAACAAGAGGACCCGAAATATCATGGAAACTATTCGCGTACGTTTGATGAGTCGACGGTCAAATGGCTCTGGACAATCCAATTCAGACCCGACTTCAAAATAGTCCCATTGGTTCATCTCTTGTACCAAACTCTTCTCCAGCAACTCCATATGTACCTCCATCTGAAGATGATTTGAAGAAATTGTTTGATCCTATGTTTGATGAAGACTGTGAGCCAAGTGCTACTGAATTTTCAACTCCTTCAACAGAGGTTGCTTCTATCTCTGTCAATGAAGTCAATCCTTCAGTTTCTATGTCACTAAGCCAAGAAGCAATCATCCAATGTACATCATGGAAATGCTTCTGATTCACAGGATGAAGTTAATCCCTTTGCTACTCCCGAAGATGCTCCATTTGAAAATATATTTGCTCCTAAATCATCATATGAACCATCTTCATCAGGAGACATCGACTCTGATACTTCGGTTCCACAACCACAACCACATGAACATCTTAGAAAATGGACACATGATCACCCATTGGATAACATCATTGAAACCCTTCTCGTCCAAAGATCCACTGTAAGCGACACATCGATGCCTTATGGTGCTTCTTTAACTCAGTACTCAAAGATCGAACCTAAAGATGTTAAACCGCTATGAATGAAGGCAAATGGTTAAATGCCATGCAAGATTAAATTCATGAGTTTGATCGATTAGATGTATGGGAATTAGTACCCGACTCAGTTGTGCTATGATCATTGCACTTAAGTGGATCTTCAAAGTAAAGCTTGATGAGCATGGTGATGTTTTGAAAAATAAGGCTAGGTTAGTGGCTAAAGGTTATCGTCAAGAAGAAGGATAGACTTTGAGGAATCTTTTGCTCCGGTTGCTCGTGTCGAGGCGATCGTAATCTTCTTGGCTAATGCCGCTAGCAAGAACATGGTTGTTTATCGATGGATGTTAAAACCGCATTTCTTAACGGAGATCTTAAAGAGGTCATCTCGCCACCCAACTGAAGGCTTTGTGAATCGAGCATCCTACTCATGTTTATCATTTGAAGAAGGCTCTTTATGGTTTAAAGCAAGCTCTGAGGGCATGGTATGATACGCTATCAAAGTTTCTTCTATCTACCGGATTCAAAGAAGGGAGATTGATCCAACGTTGTTCACCGTAAAGTCGTGCAAACATTTAATTCATGTTCAAATTTATGTTGATGATATCATATTTGCCTCGATCGACCCCAATGAATGTGATCGTTTTCAAATGAAATGGGTTCCAAATTTCAAATGTCAATGATGGGACAAATGTCATTTTCTTGGGATTACAAATTTCACAAAGTCCGGGAGGCATTTTCATAAATCAATCTAAATATGCAAATGAGATGTTAAAGAAATTTAGATTTGATTCTAGTGACCTGCTGACACTCCCATGATTGAACGAACCAAGCCGGATGAGGACCACTCGGGGATCATGATAGATCAAATGAAATATCATAGTATGATTGGATCCCCGATGTACCTCACGCCTAGTAGACCAAACATCATGTTCATTTGGTGCATGTGTGCTAGATATCGCCTAAGCCTACTAAAAGCACCTTGAAGCGGTTAAACGGGTCTTCGGTATTCCAAAGAACCATCAATATGGGACTATGGGCACCCGAAGGACACCGGTATGTCAAGAATCGCCTATGCAGATGTTGATCATGCAGTTGTCAAGATACACGCCAAGCACGCCCTGAGGTGCTCAGTTTTGGGTGATAAGCTTGTGAGTGGTCTTCAAAGAAGCAAATGAGTACTTCTATTTCCTCTACGGAGGTCGAATACATAGCCATGTCATCTTGTTGTGCTCAAATCCTATGGATGAGATCCCAATTATCTTACTATGGCTTTGAATTCAACAAAATCCTCTGTCTTGTGATAATAAAGTGCTATTGCTCTCTCATGCAACAACGCTCAACACTCAAGAGCAAAGGATATCGACATTCGACATCATTTCATCAGGAACAAGTGGAAAAAGGTGTGGTGGAACTCTATTTTGTGAGGACCGAATACCGTTAGCGACATCTTCACTAAAGCTCTTCCTAGAGAACGTTTGAGTTTATCCTTCCACGCCTTGGTCTAAAGAGTCTACAACCGGAAATACTCAAGCGCCTTCAAGAGGAAGACGAGGAGTAAAGGTCTTTATTCATCTATCTCTTGTATATATTTATTCAAAAAGCAAAATACAAAACTTGAAAAACCCTCAAAAAGAAAATATAAAATATAAAATTTTCAAAAATCTATAAAAATTAGAAAATCTTGAAAAATTCCAAAAATATTGTTATTATGTCATGTTTTTCCTTATTCGATATCAAATAACGGACTTTGTGCTGACATTGAAAGAATGTCACGGGTTTTTAGATGTTCTTCGAATGCATATAGTTTTTGTTTTTTTTTAAAAAAAATAAAAAATAAATTAAAAAAAAAAAATGAGGCGGAGAAAAATGGTGGTTTATTGTTATTTCAAAAGAACCCGCTTTCAAAGAAAGAACAGAGCCATGCTATATCCGGTTTTCAAATCTCATGCTCGATTCTATAAATACATTTCTTACTATCTAATGAAAACTAATTGCTTTGAAAATTACTCGGACTCTATTTTTGAAAATCATCTGAACTTAACAGTTGTCATAATATCTATCTCTCAATCAACAACTTATGTCATTGATTGAGGGGAGAATGATTTTCAATTAAATTAAAAAGTGTATTTTTCAAACAATGGTACCAGACCGTGGTTATTATTAAGTTTTCAAAAGATATTCAAGCATGTTTAATCTTTGGAGTCTAAAGTCTCAAAATTCGATCCTTATCAGTTAAAACGTTTTCATAATCAAGTCACAATTCTCCTTAAAAGCTTTCAAAATCAATTTAAATCCACAAGAGATCACAAATCTCGAATGATTTGAAAATTGTGATCGGGGGAGAATTTGTGATTTAAATTAGATTTAAACTGATAATTCGATAAATGGTTTTAGAAGGGTGTACAAGCTCTCCTCCCCACATGTGACAAACGATTTCAAATTTTCCATGCACATGTTGAGGGGGAGCATCTATTTTAAACCTCAAATTATTGAAACGTGATCGAATTGTCTCTAAGTGCGAGTTCCCTCTAATATGTGCAAACTCTTTCATGTTTCGAGGCACATATTGAGGGGAGCAAACTGTGAAAACCTCATCCTTCCTTAAAATGTTTTATCTACACAAATTGATTAGAAGTGAGGATGATCATTTTAGAAAATGTTAATCAAAGATTGGACTGTCATTCTTAATCTAATGATTCAAAGATCTCTTGCCTCCATATGCTAAAACAATTTCGAATTATATGCACATGTTGAGGGGAGCATTTCTAAAATTATCAAAACAATTGAGATACAAAATGCTTTGATTTTATATCACAAGTATCTTGATTGATTTTCAAATGGTTTTCAATTGGTTTCAAAGCGGAAGAACTATACCAAAGACCGACCAATCCTACTTTATGCATGGTGATATAAGGATGATAAGGTTAGGTTATGGTCCCATGATCCGCTGAATCGGAGGGATCTACCCAGGACAATCCACTAGTTAGTGTAGAAGTCCTTAGGTATGATGATAAAAGGAGAAAATGAGATATGGGAATAGTGCGGATCGAGACAGAGCTAGTACGGAACAAACCCAACAAGGTTCTAGCTATGAAGTCTCGTAAGCATCAAGGGGTGAAGAATGAAAAGAATTGAATGAGAAAGGGTGAAAAGAAATAGCCCTCCATTTATTCAACCATAGGCGTAAACCGGTACAATTCATATGCTACCGATGGTAACATCGGTGATTGAAGACAAGACGTCATGGACCCGGTGACGCCTACACTACAACTTCCCAAACCACTCAAGTTCCTCTTAAAAGGGCTTGTTTTATTCTACTGAAACCTACATAATCTATCGACTTTTCTTAGAGATTGTTGATATCAAGAAGGAGACCTCTCCCTAGTCTCGAACACAGAACCAAATATGCACAAATTGAGTCTAGAGCCTCGAGATCATCAATAAATCTCATTATGACACTTTCAATGAAGACTCTGCTTCACACAATGTGGAAAAGAGATTATATCTTGAGTCCCACGATTATCCTTGTGGTATTGCGAACATCCGAGTGATATGCAAAATATTCACAATGAAGATGGAAAGCCTTCTCGAGCCAACATCTAACAAGCTCCCGGTAGGTGGCATGTGAGATCTATTCAATAGATCAATCATGTGACAACCGAATGAAACAATGGGCGATTCAATCTTTTGAATCAATCCCGGTTCAGTTATGGATTGATTTGATACCTTTGAAAACCCGGTCGTTGTGCTTAAAATTCTTTTCTTTAGCACGTCGATCGTGTACTTATTTCTCAAGATAAAGGTGTTTTGATTGATAATTGATTTTCATTAAAACCTTCGTTGTATTGCAAAACAATTTCTATTGAGCAATACACGATTGTTTTTCAAATCTCTTTTCATCAATCGCTGAATCTCGTTTACCGGGTTCACTCACTCCGTGTTTTCTTCTTTGAGATGTTCCGGTTTGAGAACACTAGAGCAATGCGAAACCACATCAAGGAAATTCTTCGAATTATACCGATCACAAAGATTTGTATCGATCAACGGGAACCGTGGGCCGTAACTCAATTCATCGAAGTGATCAAAACACTTTCGTGAGCTTTATTGCTAATCGTCAGATGTGGTACTCCCTACGCTTGTAGTCGATCGAGAATGAAGCGGTCAATCCATAGCCGCATGCTCACACAACACATTCATCTCTAAAAGAAATCATGATTAGTGCATCAATGACTCTAATATTTTCACTCCATGCTTCGCTACGCCGCCAATATCATGAATCAACGAAAGCTTCCGCTTCTCGATAAGAAGAAATCATGATCCGAATGTGAGCATGTCGGTCCAAAAGTCACAACATCACATAATACCAACATCACAAAGGAAGAGTCGAGATTTAATATGACTGATGATCTCAAAGCATGCTCAACAATCATTCTCACGTGGATCGGTTGAATACTCCACTTGGAATTCCCAAACATGCAATAATGAAGATTCAAAGACTACGAGCATCGAGCAAAGGACTTAATCAAGAATCCTAGAACAATCTAATGTAATATCTGCTTGTAATCTTTGTAATTGAGGTGACCTCCTGTGGGGAGATTGTTAGGAATTAGAAAATTCAACGTTAAAGAGTCGGTCACCTCAAGTATAAGCATTCAATAGAAAGCTCGTAGTCGTAGTTATGATATGTTAGTTAATAGTTTGTTAAGTAACATCGTGGAGGACTGACGGGTCTTTACCCAATGTATGCCCGATCCAGCTCGTAGGTGGTGTTTATTTGTAAGACACTATAAATACCCTCTACCTCCCAAGGTAGGGTTGGAGCTTCAATACTATTTTTCTTTGTTTCACATAGTTCCCAACTCTCTTCCATTTCTCTCTCTAGAACTTTCTCTCTAACACTTTTATACGCCAACTTGATTATGGTTTAGTATGTTTATGAAATCCTATATCTTACAACAAAAAATAAAACTACTATTTTAGACCAAACAAACTTCATGTTAGAGGTCATGTTGTAGTTACATTATACCATAAACAATCAAAAATAATTATAATAATGTAAGAATTCACTAGTACAATAAATAAAACGCACAAATCATTATCAATAAGATATAGTAACAACGTAAACTAAGTATAATGACTAAACCAAAACCAGATAACATATACATTTTCTTCCTTTTCTCTTTATCTTGACCCATGAGTACTTCGGATCTATGGCACGGTATGGTGTCAATTTACACTCTCCAGTTTTCCACCATGAGCAACGTGCTTCTACCTCCATGCCTTTTATGTTACTAAGAGAGCTATCGTAACTTCCAAATGAAAACCTAAGTCGATTACCATCAACAATTCTTGTTTACGACACCTTCATCATCCTCTCGAGTCTCGCTTGTAGGCGAATATAGGTTCAACGTTGACTTTAATTCACAATAATTCTCGGGTCGAGCCTATAGCCTCATCAAGTTACCCACAAGAAAACCTCACCTCAATTTAAATCGTTTTGTACCTCTATTTATGTAGTCTAATATGATTTTACATAAACCGATCATATGTCGCCCTTTTGAGCTTCATTTATGTTTAGTGCATATCAGATCAATTACCAAATTTCGACAGTGAAGAGGCAATGTACCATTAGAGATGTAAAAATTGGCCGACATGTCCAGGCTGTAAATCAATTAAATATGATGTGAAGACATAATAAAAAAATGATAAATGATCCATATCTACAAAATATACCCATACACAAATTTTAACTTGACATCAAAGGAAGAAAGTATTTGTTATTCCAATTGTATCGGATGACCCTGAAGGTTCCTATAGCATCAAAGGAAGTAAGTATATCTTAGGTGAAAAAAAATGATTCTCAAAAAATGTTGATAGAAGATGGAAAATTATAATAAAAGAAACATAAAGATGCATTAATTAATGAGAGGAATTTGATGAACTTGTAACCAATAACCTGGAATTATATCTAAAATATGCGAATGTTCATATAGCTTGATTTGATATATTCTTTGTGTGTGTTAAAGAACCTATTGCTTGTTGGAATATTATTAAACTGAAAGGTTGCCACTTCCTTTGTATGAAAGAATGGATATCATCTTAGACCCGACTTGCAAACATATACATAAGAACCAAATCGATAAAACTTTATCCCTTTCCTCATTTAACAATGTATGTGTTGATAAAATCATCATGTTTAATATTTTCCATTAAAAAACATTTTTCCAGTATGATAATTTTTGGCATATATAGTACTACCCATTAAAAAAATGAGAACAAGAAAGCAAAAATTAGTTTCCTTATGATCGTATATTGTATGTTTTGAAGATGTAAAGGTTGAAGTGTGATTAGATATAGCACTTCCCACACGTATGCTCAATTGACAGAGGTGATAGCATAACAAATAGTTGTCGAACATAATGAGAAATCCTCAACTACTTGTAGAATTATGTTTCGTTCATCATTAAGAGTCACCCTTGCTTATATTTCAAAATTCCTCAGTAGAAATGAATGAACACTTACTGTGGATGTTTGAAATTAGCATAACTATAGTTTCTGATGATTTTAACGAATCTTAAAACCATGAGTACCATTTACATACAAAATAGGTCAATTTTTTTTAATCTTTATAGTTTAAGCGGGTAAAAGTAATGGTTAAACTAAGAGAAAAACTTATGAGTACCATTTTCTTATAAAATGGCTTAATTTTGTGACTCATGCCCAACGGGTCAAAAGAGTAAAATCAAAGCATTATAAAAAATAAAATAGAACAATACAAATTATGAATAAAGTTTTGAGAGATTAGAAACTATCACTTAATCACTAATTCCTCATTTTGATTAAAAAATACCACTTAATCATTTTTGAACACTTAGGCAAATAGTGGCCCAAATATTTTTAAAATGATCCATATCAGGTTCATACCTTATATGATAAAGAACTAAAATAATATGATGCAGTAAGAAAGTTACCTATTGTCATGCTTCACATCAAGGTAGCGATCCCACCACTTGGGACGATATAAGTGTTGGAGTCTTGTTGTGCAGATATGTGATCTATTAGACTATTAGATTATCAAGATGGTGATTAGATACTAATAAAAAAACTGGTTGTCAAAATAGTTATTCAATGTGTTTCAAGTTTTAATAATGAGATAATAAGAAATTTGAATACTTAACCAATTTCAATATCAACTACGTACTAATTAGTGCCGCGAACCTTTAAACCAAATCAAAACATTTGTTCCAAAATTATATCCATATGATTTACCTTCTGAATCATAAACCGTAGTTTTGGCTCACTGAAACTCGTTTGTTTAAAAAGAATGGGTCAAAAGTAGCTAAACCTGCACTTTCATATCATAAAACCTCTATAGTCATTTTACACAAATAAGTAGGTTATTACTGAGATACCATACTTTTTTTAGTCATATTTGACATATAATTGACAAGGAAAATTTCAGGACAAAATAAGATCCGATCAACCCATCCGCATAAACAGTTACCTATTTTGACTGTTAGCCAACTTGTTAACGAACCCACATAATTAAGTGTCCATTATGACCGTTACCCAACTTGCCCAATTAGGCCATTTTCTTATAATATATTTTTCGAGTATAGAATTTACTTATGGAAGAGCAAGGACAAACCGTCTCAAATATCTGGTAAATTATTTCTTCAGGCCCAACTTGCTGTATACCCCGTAAAACCCTTTTCACAAGATCAAAGTGAACACCACCTGTAACAAATACTCGAAGATCTAGTAACGGACGCAACTTCTCACTTAAGGCGTAGATACCCTCAAGTATCACAATATGGGAGCTCGGGTCCTCAAGTATCCTGTTATGACAAATGAGCCTGTAAGTTTCGTTTATATCTCATTAGTTGAATACCTAAGTAAGTGGGAACAACAAAGTTGAGTAATGAAAAAGAAATTTCAAACATTGAAGTAATACCTTATTAGATTTCAGAACGTGTTTGTGACCTATGCCTAGTCACATGAAAATTCGATTCATTAAATTTGTCAAAATCGAACTTTACTCTAATATGTTTAAAACATTAAACATCACTTATCATACTTGGCTAACTACACAAACGGTAGAAACCAAAATGTCGCTCAATGACTTTTAGTGTCTTTCGTAAGATATTTAGATATTAACTAAAGTCTTTTGGTTGAAAATAAAAAGTGTGCATTTAGTTGTGCTTTAAGTGAACACAATAACAGTATATTAGACAAATTCCATGAGGGAAGTAAACTTGAAGGTAAACCTTGACTTCAATTTATGATTGTTGCTTCTGAGGGACAAATAAATTTGTTTAAGCTCTCCCAAATAATGTTGTTTCCTTTAATATATCACCACACCCATGTGCATTAAAGAGTCATAACTTAGGTCATTAGGTTATATGATGAATATCTTTCTTTAAGTTCAGCTGTTGAGCGTAACATTATATTAAATTAAAGTCATGCAAAGATGCATAGAATTTAGAGAGCTTCTGCAATTTTTTACATGATATAACTGTGAGCCAGAATCAACTTCGTCAGATATGTCACTTTTTAAAGTCTAACATTATACTGAATTAAAGTCAAGCAAAGATGCATAGAATTTAGAGAGCTATTGCAATTTTTTTTACATGATATAACTGCGAGCCAGGAATCAACTTGGTTGGGATATGTCACCTTTTAAAGTCTCACTTGGAGGGTACTAACTTGTTGTATAAAAGCAACCTGTGAAACATATACAACAATCAAATTTACTTTGGAACTGAAACTTTTTTTAAAAAAAGAAATAGTGGCAAGTGACAAGCAATAGGTAAAAATAATATGCAGATATAAGCTTAAGCTACAACAAAAACGTAGCAAAAAGAGGTGACTGTTGGAAAATAAACTTAAACTGAACGCATATTCCTTTGCAAGCTAAAGTTCAAAGGACTAGTTGAGTATTACTTTAAAAAAATGAGGCAATACAACATTATTCCAGTCCTTGCCTCATAGTAATAATACTTGTTACTTATATAACCAACTAATCAATAAGATTGAAAAAATGGCAACACAGGGAAATGAACCAATTAAAGTACCTGTGTATAAAAAGATGAAGAAATCGCACCCTATATCACCGAGAAAACTTTTTACTGCTACTGGAATTTGGAACTACAATAGGATGAAATGACTCGCCAATGAGGCAGCTGTTATCCCTCTGAGAAATCCAAATCTATACACATGTTAAGGGGGAGTATTTATTTAAAACCAAATATTTGACTCAAAGTTGAGGTTCTCTCTAAATATGTGCAAAACTCTTTCGTATATCAATGCACATATTGAGGGGAGCGACCAAATGTTCCTTATTAGTAAAAGCTTTAAAGAAAACCACTTTTTCCCCCAAATGTTTTGGAATTATACTCCAAAGGCTACGAGTTAAACACCGAGTCTTTGATCGGGGGAGAGATTGTGATTTAAATCTTAAATTTGATAAAAGGGTGATTGTTTTATTCAAACAAGCATTCCTTCCTCCATGTGCCAAATGATTTCAAAAGCCAATGCACATGTTGAGGGGGAGCATTATGAAAAATCAAAAATAATTGAGGTACAAAATGTTTTGATATTATATCACAAGTACCTTGATTGACTTTCAAAATGATTTTCATTTGGTTTCAAAGGCGGAAAGAACTGTACCAAAAGATCGACCATTTTACTTTATGCATTGGAGTTATAAGGATGGTAAGGTTAGGTATTCGTTTCCACGATCCCGCCAGAGCCGGAAGGATCAACCCATGGATAATCCACTAGATAGTGTAGAATTCCTTAGGTATGATGAAAAAACCATTAAAACATTTAAATAGGATACTCCCGTGTTACACACAATGAAACTGTTGCTTCTTTTGCCATCTCTGTTTATTGGAAACGAATACATAACCTTACCATCCTTATAACTCCTGCACTTGACAGTTCCTAATTTAGTAATGACAATTCTA
This sequence comes from Chrysanthemum lavandulifolium, assembly GCA_022545495.1. NCBI lineage: Eukaryota > Viridiplantae > Streptophyta > Magnoliopsida > Asterales > Asteraceae > Chrysanthemum > Chrysanthemum lavandulifolium. Next base: position 171,094,145 of record CM040246.1, read on the forward strand.
TTTCCTTTTAGTGCTTGAACAGATAAACCAAGTAATGCAACCAACATACACTTGTTTGCTATCTTACATGACCCTAGATAACATTATGAGGTTATAAAAACCTGGTCACACTATTGATAGATGTTATGAAGCCGAGTAAATTTAGTAGAGGTCTATACTATTAAATCCATAGATAATCAAATCCTATCAATATAAGAAGATGATGCTTCCACCAGACACATCCCTAAAGTAACTACAAAAACAAAGGCACATATTCAAATAAAAAGTGATCCTAAGTTGAACATGATCCAGTTTTACCCATTTGAAAATGCATGAAATGGTTGTGAAACATAATAAATTTATATTATTATGGCTTATTTGATAAAGTGATAAAAGTTTCATTAAAAATTTAATCAAATTCAATTTGTTTTACAAAACACGATATTTTACAAGATTTTATTTTAACAGTACAAGATCCCTCCTAACAACAAGTAACTAAGTAAGTAAAGAAGGGTCATATTACACCAAGGTACACTCAGAAAACATGATGAACTGACATCAGCATCACCATCACATGATGTATAAGCTGATTATAAGGTGAGGGGTTAATTAGGTCCCATATATGTAAATACAATATAGCGATAGTTTATGAAATAGCTTCTGCCCTATATATAAATATCCTAAAACAACAAAGCCCAGTATTATCTATGGAATCCAGAAATGTTTAGGTATTTCCATAACTAAACATCTCACAGATTTTAAGAAAATTGGCAATATGTTTGTGTGGGCCAGATCCAACTTGACCATCGAATTAGTTATCTTTGATCATCGAAAGATGATGGCCTTTGATGGTGAAATATACAATTATTTACTCTGATTGATAACCCAGGTACTCTGCATACTACATCATATGTGATTTACCATCACAATATATTACACCAAGGTATACTCAGTAAAAACATGATGAATCGACACCAAAGATCACCATCACAGAAGTATAAGTCGATTATTAAAGTAGGGGTTAATTAGGTCCCATATATGTAAATACAATATCGTTTGGATCACAGTAAGAATATAGCATCCATTCTTCAACCACGCAGTCTTCCCAACATTTATCATTTGGATCAGGCTCAAACATGCATTTTAATGCAAACCACATATAATAATATACACATCCCTAAAGACAAAGTGTTGGTAGTATAACCAACCAACCAGGTGTTCAGTTTGACTGAAGAACTTTTAAAAATATAAAAAGTATATGTGTTTAACATAGCTTCATAATCAAACAGATTTTTCCCACTTTCTCCTTAACTAAAGACAGAAGTATATTAAAAATGGCATGTCATTTCCCTTTGTTAGGTATTCGTTTCCATTTAGTTGAGCCTTTGTAATCATTTAGCACATCAGTACTAATCGTGCACTTCTAGAACACCTTTCCTCATAAGAACACCTTTGCATGACTTTAATTCACTTACTTTGACGGTTCCAAATTTAGTAATTACCCATCTCATATCGCTCCGACAATTATTTGTCTTTAGCCACAGGTTCAAAGGTTTCTTTGTAGTCAATGCCCTCCTTTTGTGTAAATCCTTTGGCCACAAGTCTTGCTTTGAATCTTTCAATGGTGCCATCAGCTTTAAACTTGATTCTAAAGACCCATTTACTCCAATTGGGTCTTTCCAACAGTAAGAGTGATTTCATGCACCATTGGATTCTAAGGCTTTGATTTCAAGCATTGCTTCTACCCACCCAGGATCTTTTGATGCTTCAAGATAAGTGTGGTTCAACAGCTTTGTTAATGTTGTTGATGAGGTGCCTTGTGATTGGTGTTTGGATGTTGGAATAGTTAATGAAGTTGGTGTAATGATGTTTGTGAACATTGTGGATAAGGGATTTTGGGAGTGTGGATTGATAAGCAGTGAGTTTTGAAGGTTGATGTTTGGTTCTAATGGAGATTCTTGGTGGTGGAGGAGGTTGTGGGGGTGATTGTGAAGATGGAGTTGATTGTGGTGTTGTTGTTGCAGTTGGTATTGGTGTTGGTGGAGTAGGAGGTTGTGGAGGATCAGTTGATGTAGTGTTTGGGTTGATAGTTTTCTTGTTTTACAAAAAATAACAAAAAGTTGCATTTTTTTTCAAAAAGTACAACATAAAAATGATGAGATGGTTTTTTCGAAAATACAACATAAAATGTTGCATTTTTGTTCTTGAGAGGAAGAAACTCAGAAATGAGTACCTTAGCTAGAGACAGAAAGGGAGATGAAGAGAGAGAAAGTAGGGTGTGTTATGGTAGTAGAGGTGATGGAGTGATGGTTTGAGTATCACTTTTATTCTGACACAATCTTAATTTATAAACGGACCCTTATACTTTTGTACATGTTTCACAAACTGCTTATTTTTTTTATAGTTTTTGTTAACTTGGGCACAAAGGTATTGCTAGTAGTAAATATAAATTACTTTCCTTGTTCTCGATACTTTATCTTCACAATGTGTATTTCTTAGTCTTTTTGTCTTATTTAATTAGTTGGCTTACCAGTTACACGTAGTTACAAAATTATCACATTAATTTATATTTTTTTATATTAGCAGCTTCCTCGTGCGATACGACTACAGGTACCCTGTAATTTAATGTTTTCGGCTAATAATATTATTTTATTTGTACGTTTTTTGATAATATATAGCGTGACTATAAGCAATGACAAACGTTTGATGAAACTTTGCTTACATTGTATTATTTTATTTGTGTAGTAATTTGCTTGGTTCGTACAATATTTTCTTTTAATCGTATTTTTTTTTTTATTAAAAGGCGGTTTTTTAAGTATCATTAATTAGCAGTTTACATTATTTGTACAATGTATTTTAATACTTGTATTTATTATTAAATTAGGGTTTTAAGAATGTATATTGAGTATGCATCAATGAACTGTAAACATTGCATGAATACTTATATTGTTGAGATTTAAGTTTTTTAAAGTATTTAATGTTGCGAAAATAAGGTATTTTAAGGCATTAAGCTGACAAGTATTTTTTAAAGCATGTTACAAAAAGTGCTTCAAGGTGTTCTGACTAATGATGTTATAGTTATATTTATTGAAATTTGTATTTATATATGATAAGTATGTTGAAGTTATCGATTTCATAGCAAAACAATACAATTCAATAATAACTAAAAGTTAACTGAATTATTTTAAAATTTTATTTCTTAGCAAGTCATAAATACTTTATTAACTTTTATTTTGTATTTTTCACGCAAAATAAAAATAACATTTGATTTGCAATTTAAATTTTAAAACTCACATCACAAATCATATGTGATTTTGTATCATGTAATATCAAATACCTATAAAAAATAAAAAATTATAGAAAGTATTTTGAAGTATCCGTTTATTTAAAAATAAAAAAGACTTTGTCGCAATAATGAATTTTTGTCGCTTAACAATTACCATTTATAAAATATTTTGTTTTAGAAAAATGTGAACAATGTGTTTTAAAATTTTTGATTGAAAAATAAGTGGCAAAAATAGCTCCATTTGATTTTTGTTTTTTAAGAACGTTGTAGAACTCACCCCACATGTTGTTTCATCTCTTTTACATTAAATCACCGGTCGATTTCGTCAATGTGTTGAAGATTTAATAAAAACCTCTAGCGGTTTTTGCTTAAACTTTAGTAATATTGTTTTTAATTAATGTCTGCTGATTTTTTTGTTTTTCAATAAAAACTTGCTCACTAAGCATTACAACATTGATCGCTGAGGAGACATTTTCTTTGGGCGAGACATGCCCTCAATAACTTCGTGAGACAGTCCCCACCAAACATCTCCGCCAATGACATTCATTGCTGATACTTTCGGCGGGGACTATGTGCGTCTTTTGGCGGGGACTTGTGGGACCCGTGGCCTTTGGTCTGGTCAAAGATTATCCAACATGGCAACTCTTTTGGCGGGGACATCCTCGCCAAAAGCTTACTAAATTAACTCAAAAAATCACTAACACAGTGATTAAGTTAATTAATTGTCTCTTTTGGCGGGGACAAGTCCCCGGCAAAAGAGTTATCTACTGTTGAGATCAACCTTTCTAAAAAAAAGTATCCACAGTTGAGATCAATTTTTTTGGCGGGGACATGTCCCCGCTAAAAGCATAAAACATATAAAGTTGTATCTTGCTTTTGGCGGAGACATGTCTCCGCCAAAAGTCTGTAACATTAAATTTGTATTAAGTTATAACATATATTAAAACCCAAAAAAACAGTTATGTCATTAGTAGATGGTTACTTAGGGCCCGTTTAGTTTGTAGGCTGTTTAGGATTTGAATTTAGATTAGGATTTGTATTTTGATTTAAATTTGAATTTGATGTAAGTTTTGAGAAAAAAGTATGAGAGAGAAAATATATAAATAATATAATATTATATTTTGAAAATATATAAAAGAAAATTAATTAGTTTATTTTATATATAAAATAAGTTTATTTGAAATTATTAATTATAATAGGTGGTGTGGATTAAAATATGGCTAACTTTATTTGATAAAAAAACAAAAGATGCCTGCCTTTTATTTTGAAAGATGGTTTGGAGGTGTGGAATTGTCTGCCACAAGTGTTTGATAATCAAGCGAAAGAAAGAGCCCACAATTTGTATACCAATCAACTCTTTTTAGATATGATTCTACACCAACAGTGCCACTCCCGCATACCAAACGCCACCTTAATTAATGATCTTTTAATCAGAGACGGAGCCAATGGGGGAGCTAGCGGGTGCTCGCCCCCAACCGGCGAAACTAACCCAACATGTAGCTTGGTTTCCGACCTACGTTTTTATAAAATCTTTAATGTAGCATCTGTCCATTACCCATAGAACGCACATACTGTCATTGTGCTCGTCAGATGATAATCAATTATTTGTTGCAACACTAAATTAAGCCACTGTAAGATAATAGGCAAGGTATAGATTTATGGATAAGAAGATAAAAACGAGAAGAGAGAGAGACAAAGAGTGGTCAGGAAAACTTTTACTTCTTATCCTACTTTATATTAAATTAAAGGGCTAATGACTTGAAAATGTATCCAACTTGTCATTTTTTATTGTTCTGTGTACCTTTTTTTTCTTTTTTTTATTCTATCACAAACTTTTTGAATTTCGTCTATTGTGTGTATTCTATGCCATTTTACCCTTACTTTTTTCAAATTTCGAAGGGTAGAATGGTAATTTTACATGAACAAACTGTTAATACAAATAAGCCGTAAAAAAGTTTATTTATATTTTACGATCTTCTATTTTTTCGATAACAAACGTAAAATCATTTTAACGAAACAAATAAAATACGTAAATGGTTTGAGCCAATAGTTTACTAGCACACTTACATTTCCATATAAAACACTAAACAAGTAATAGTGTTTACATCTTATAGAAATATATATGTATAACAACTATTGTTTACATAATATGGAAATGTGTATATATTGTAATGGGTAAAAATCTAAGTACTTGACTCATTGACTAGATACATTGAATATTGTTGGGTAAAACCTAAAGTCCATGACCCATACCCATGGAGCTTGATCCATAACCCATGACCCATTGTATGACATCATGCATGAAGTCATGTTGGGTATTATCCATGATCCATGACCCAAGACCCATGACCCAATGTCTAGATACATTGCATCTTGTATAACCCATGGTTCATACCCATAACCCGGTTTGCAACCCAAAATCCGGACTTAAGCTGACCCAGCTGTCGGATCCCTTGGATTGCACTAGCCGGATCCCTCTGGGAGGAATCCGTGGGAACCCGTGGGAACCGGGGAACAGTAGAGAAATTTGCCTATAAATAGTGAGTCATTTCTATTTTTCAACTCATCCCTTTTACACATACTCTCTCTTAGTATTGTAATATCTCTAACCTCATATCCAAAGGATCTTTCTATGTAGTTTTGTGTTTGTGTGATTCTCTAGGTTCCTCTTAAAGGCGAGATCACCACCTCTTGAAGTCGAGCAAGCTCAAGTCCATGAGTTGACAAGCTTCGTCATCATTAAGACTACTGAAGTTATCTTGTTGATAGTTCTTTTCTCCCTCCTTAGAAGTGTTATGTTGAAGGCATTAGTGAAAGGTGCCAAAGGTCCGTGTCGAAGGCATTAGTGAAAGGTGCCAAAGGGTCGTGTCGAAGGCATTAGTGAAAGGTGCCAAAGGTCCGTGTCAAAGGCATTAGTGAAAGGTGCCAAAGGATCGTGTCAAAGGCATTAGTGAAAGGTGCCAAGGGAGTACATTCGATATGGTGCATCGATGTACAAGATAGATAGTTTGGGTTAAAGGATATTGATATCCTTATGATGTTGTAATAAGGAGTGTGTCTCCTTTGGGGTTGTTGTGTATTGGTGTAGTGTTGGGTAGTAGTTCCTCTTTTGTAATGGAACTCGGTATCTAGCCTTGTACCGGATAAAGTGTAGGAAACGTTGTGATAGGTTTGGTTCTACCTTGTGGAAGAAACCGGTGTCTAGCCTTGTACCGGATAAAGAGTAGACGACGTTGTGAAGGCTTCTCCACCACATTAAGGAGCTTGTGTTGTGTAGTGCTTACGAACTCTCGAGTGGGGAACTCGGGGAGTGGAGTAGGGCAAGGAAGGTGTCCTTGTAGCCGAACCGCTATAAACACTCGTGTCGTGGTTTTGTGTTCCTTACTCTTTATCTTTGCATTACTTGTTTATATGCTTTATCTATCATCATCCAACACACACATTAAATAGATTGGCATAAGTTAATCTAAATATTTGAAAACAAAGTTTTAATCGGTAAAACTATTCAACCCCCCATCCCTTCTAGTTTTCCACCATTGGTACCAGAGCTTCGTTACCAAGTTTCTTAAAATATATTGTACTTTAAAAACTTGATACGATCTGTGTATGATTGAAAACTACAAAGAAGACTTTCTAAAAACAAATACCATGGTTTAAGAACACTTTTGTTGGATGTTGATTGGATTACAATATCAAAATTTTTTACATCTTATTTTGTCTTACAAAATGAACTAACCTTTCTTGTCATTTTGTTTAGTTAAACTCATATTAAGCAAGCCATCAAAATTCCTTGGTAATAAGACACCTTTTCAAAGAAGGTATCTTAACACACTACCAACTAGATCTCGAAGGAACCGGAGTTGTCCATTGATACTTTTTGTCAAAAGTAATGGACACTGAAAATTGAATTAGAGGTATGATTTTATTAAAACTCATCTCTAAATAACATTAGCTAAGAATAAGTATGCTTGCATAGGAACTTATATGGTTATATTAATTCTTATTTTCTTATTTTTAATATATGTTTTTGTGATATACGTGACTTCATTAGAAAACCTTCGTGCATACGTGTTTTTCTTCCGTCTAAAACTAGGTATATCAATATGTGTTATCTTAACCTAAAAAATCAAATCTTTCTAAATAATAATAAGACAAAACACAAATCTCAAAAATTCTTCCTTCCTCATAAAATCATCCTCCTTCCTCAAAATACCTCTCATTCAAACTTCATCTTCTTCATCTCACTTTGAAAAATCAAAACCAAGGAAGATTTCCATCATCGTGGTTTACATCGCCTTCGTGATCATCATCATGACACTCATAGCTCTCGTGTATCCCATGATCAAGTTTTCTCATGGAGGCATGTACTTTGTCTTGTTGATCTATATTTGTATCATATACCCAATCCTTTGTATTGTTCTTAATGTTGAAATGAAATATTACTAATGTCTTAGTTTATTTCTCATATCGTGTTTGTCATATTGTTTTTCCTTTCTTTCGCACCTTTAAACCTTGACATGTTTTCAAAATCTACAATGCATGCTTAAGTAGTAAACATTGGCTTAAAACACATTCCTTCTTATAAACATAAAAGTTGCAAAAATCATTTTACGTCAAGATCATCTTTCTGTCACATTGCAGATCCACGAATCCCTAGCTTTTAATTAGCCGGATCCCTTTTAAAAGAGAACCAGGAGAACCGTAGACCTGGTGAACAGAAACTCATGCAACATAAAAACTACTTCATGAAACTTGCCATAAAAAGGGAAAAACCTACTAGAATTATTAGAACAAAGTAAGGTAATTGTTATTGTTAATAAAAATATAATAGCCAATAAAAACAATCACATCATTTCAAATAATTGAACTAAGTTGTCATCAATCAAAAATATTCTCATTACTTCATCTTAACTTAATTTTGTAAATTATTCATTTCATGTCTATAGGTCTCATCATGACTCATGAATATGAGTTTGATCATCAACTCACTTGTGTCTACATTCCTAATATTTCTCTTGAGCCTAACACACCTGGCAATCATGTCCGTGGGTTCAATAATCTCGAAACTCGTTGCATCCATGAAAGACGTGTTGTTGACTCACCTCTACTATACCAAGAAGGTAACAATACCTCATTTTGCACCATAGGACTAGAAGGTCTTCTCGAATTAACGAAAATTTGTCCATGGTTTGTTTTGGAATTCTTCCGCAAGTTGAACTAGTTCATAACGAGGATCGCTTCTATCACTATGGTTTTGGATCAAAACCAAAAGTTTGTCTTAACTCTTGGGCAATTTGCTCACATTCTTCAATTCGGATCATGGACAATGTGCCTTCACCAAGATTGGTCTCTTGATTCTCTCTTTAACTACCGTGAAGAAAACAGTGCATATTGTTCACACATACCTTCTCCTCAAGAATTAACTCACATTTAATGCACTCCTCAATCTAATTACACTAATCCAAACATAATCTTTACACGTGATATCCGAGATGATCTCAAACCTCTCGTAGTCATTCTACGTGAAAACGTTTGGAGTCTTAGAGGAAACCGTGAGATACTTCCTACTTGTTGTGCTCACATGATGTACTGTCTCCTAACTCAACAACCATACAATCGCGCCTACTTTTTGCTTCGACACATCATAAATGAGGTATTGATATGAGCTCATACGTGCAATAGAAGAACAAAAGGTAGTGTCCTGGGATTAGTCAACATAAACAAACTCTATGGCAATAGAAGGATTTTAACATTATGAGGTTATAAAAACTTTCCTCATCACCATTTATATAGTGCTTATCTATACTCGGGTCATCCACAAAGGATGTTTGATCATAAGAACACCTTTGCATGCAGAAATGTAAGCCTCGAAGTGGAAGTGTTCTAAACGAAAGTGAAATTTAGATTCATGTCCAATTTAGATTCTGTAAAGTCATTGCACACCGGGAAAAAGACATAATCTAAATTAGTTCACCGAAGATCAAGGATGAAATGGGATAACTTTGATCATCAAATTTACTCATATATATCTCTTTACCTCACTCTCATATGGACCATATATGAAGAAACATCATTTTCATCACTTGACACCATGGGATCGGTATTGCCTTCCTCGCTGGTTCACCTCAGGCGGGATCGTGAAAACGAATACCTAACCTTACCATCCTTATAACTCCAATGCATAAAGTAAAATGGTCGATCTTTTGGTACATTTCTTTCCGCCTTTAAAACCAAATGAAAATCATAAAGTCAATCAAGGTACTTGTGATATAATATCAAAGCATTTTGTACCTCAATTGTTTTTTATTTTTCATAAATTCTCCCCCTCAACATGTCATTGGCTTTTGAAATCATTTGGCACATGGAGGAAGGAATGCTTGTTTGAATTCATTTTTGTAAGTAGTGTGGGTACTGATTTCAAATCACATATGTTAGTGTGTATCATATCAGGTGGTTCGGTTTTTCGTTCAACCGATTTGAAAGATGATCTTGTAAGTTTGGCTTCAACACAAGTTTCACATTTATATTTCGAGTCAATTTGGACTCTCAGTAACTTGGTTAGGATATGTCCCTTTTTAAAGTCTAACATTATACTAAATTAAAGTCATGCAAAGATGCATAGAATTTAGAGAGCTATTGCAACTTTTTTTACATGATATAATCATGAGCCAGAATCAACTTGGTTGCGATATGTCACCTTTAAAGTCTCACTTGAGGGTACTAACTTGTTGTATAAAAGCAACCTGTGAAACATATACAACAATCAAATTTATTTTGGAACTGAAACGTTTTTAAAAAAAATAGTGGCAAGTGACAAGCAATAGTTAAAAATAATATGCAGATATAAGCTTAAGCTACAACAAAAACGTAGCAAAAAGAGGTGATTGTTGGAAAATAAACTTGAACTGAACGCATATTCCTTTGAAAGCTAAAGTTCAAAGGACCAGTTGAATATTGCTTTAGAAAAGGAGGCAATACAACATTATTCCAGTCCTTGCCTCACAATAATAATACTTGTTACTTATATAACCAACTAATCAATAAGATTGAAAAAATGACAACATGGGGAAATGAACCAATTAAAGTACCTACGTATAAAAAGATGAAGAAATCGCACCCTATATCACCGAGAAAACGTTTTACTGCTACTAGAAGAGTAGCTTCTCCTCGGTTGTGATTAGCTTTCCCTGCATAAGTACGAAAACATTAATTAATAAAACAGAACTGAGAATATTAATTTATTTGGTGGTATATGTCACACCCCCAAAATATCGCAGCGGAACGATAGTGTCATTGGGGTATGACGTCATAGCACAAAGTATGGATACAGAAAACGACCTCTATAATGAGACGTTTTGAAAAGTTTACCATTCGATAAATAAGTTAATGTTTACACCACAAGAAATCACAAGGTTTGATAATACATAAAAGTTTACAAAACATGTCGAATGGTAATTGTTAAAAGCACAAGACTCAATGTATGCCATGCACCCAAAAGCTCCATGAAGTGCTATCACCTTAAGACCTGAGATAAACATGCTAAAAGTGTCAACACAATGGTTGGTGAGTTCATAAGTTTGTGATGAAATGTAAAGCCTTTCAAAATTGTTTATGCAAGAAAGGCATTGTAAATATGTTAGGAATTAGAAAATTCCATAGTGAAGAGTCGGTCACCCCAAATGTTATCTAGCTTATGTTAGCTCGTAGACTTGTCGTTAGTTACGTTATTTATCAGTTTATTAGTTAGTTTGTAGCGTAGTTTAGTTTAGTGCAACACCGTGGAGGAAGGACGGGTCTTTACCCTCTGTATCCACGATCCACAGCCGATAGGAGGTCGTTTCTCATGTAACTATAAATACCCTTCCATCCATGGAAGGGTGGTGCTTCATTAATCTAATATTTCATACTTTGAGTAAACCTCTAGCAAGAACACTCTCTCTCTCTAACTTTCTCTCTCTAATGGCTAACATGTATTTTGATCTCCCAAGACCACCCGAATCATCAAACACATAATATTTGAATCCTAACAATTGGTACCAGAGCCAAGGTTATGGTGTTTTGTTGATTTGTGTGGTTTTGTATCATGGTTATGGCGGTCTTTGATTCGTGTTTAAAACTGTTTTTTATCACTTTTTATGGTTGAAAATATGGTTCTTGTTCCTAGTCTTGTGATGACTGTTTTTGGTACTATGTTGTTAATATGAACACTGTTGATATACTGGTTTTAACAAGTTTTAGTATCTTTTGGTCAAAAAGAAAGAAGTCATTGGGTATAATCATTTTTTTCAACATCTATCTTGGTCATTATCTACTTGTCAAGTCGTACATGGGTCTAAACGGAAGCAGTGTTTCTGGGTTTGGTTATAGGTCAAAATATGCAGTCTTGGTCGTTTTTCTGGGTTTATGGACGAAAATACGTTGATATTCATACTAGCGAGTTGGTTGTTTATGTTGTCCGGATGCATTGTATCTATGTAGCGAGTTGTGTTGTACAACTGGCATAGCGACTTGCTTTGAGAAATTATAACGACTTGCGCTCTTCTTTAAGAGTAGCAACTTGGCTATACATAGCGACTTGACTCCAAAGTGACCTAGCGACTTGTTATTTAACAAGTCGTAGCGAATTGGCTAGCAACTTGGCTAGCAACTTGGCTAGCGAGTTGGCTAGCGAGTTGGCTAGCGAGTTGACTAGCGAATAAGCTAGCGACTTGGTTTGGCTAATTGACTCATGACCACAAACATTGCTAGCGACTTGGACAGAAATGATGAAGAAGAGCTACGACTTGACCACGACAACAAACCATTATACCTTATACCAATTACAACACAACTTCTGACTTATGCCATCATCAGTCAACAAATACAAATTTTTCAGTCAAACAAAACCTTGACCACAACGAATAACAACATACCATATACCATCATCGACCTAAGTCCATGGCTTGGCAATACAACTGATTCGACTCCAATCCAAAAACACTTAACAATCATGTATCAAAAAGATAAATAAAAAAGCGATCTCAGATCCTTTCTTACGTGTGGTATTTCAAATACACAATGTCTTTTACAAGAACAAGTACACAAAGAAAGATATCATCACAGATCTAGACTCAAGGTCCTTGTACACGAATATTCACCATCATAGATCTAATTTTTCGTGATAATTTTCGAAGTTAAAGAAAAGATATTAACAATGTCAAATCATTTCTTTGTTTCGATAGTTAAAGATTAAAACATATCTGATCTAAGACCAACTTCGTTTCGTATAAATACTCTTGCACATCATGGCTCAAGAAATATTGAATGAAAATGAATGATACATGATCTACATCACTTGTTTCTTACTTCAGTGGTATTTTACGATTCAATAGACATGAACAATAACATTATTCGTTATTCTCTTGTCTAAACATCGATCCAGAAAATCTAAAACATGACGGATCAAATTAGGTACCTACCTGTGTTTAGATGGAGATCGTGTCGACATATCGAAACCCAAGACTTCAAGCCATCTCTGTGGCTAAAGTCGAACCTGGTCCCAACCTCGAGCCATCCCTGTGGCGAGGATTTGACTAATCAAACTCATGAAAAAATTGGAAGGATGTACATGTTTGTTTTCGGATTTACTGGTGAAAAGAGAGATTTGATTTTCAGGAAGTTGGGAGGCGGATGAAAGAGTTAGAAATAATTAGGGTTTGGTGACAGAAATATTAGGGATTGACTGTGAGAGTGTGGCGTTTTATACTTCCGAAATTTAGGGTAAGTTGGTTATTGTCTTGGGCCTTGAAGCATATCTCGGTTATGGAGATTGGTTGTGCTAATGTCAAGTTATTAGTGTTGGCTTTCATTGGATCACTTTTTACGGGCTTTACTCTATTGGTCTGATCGTGTATTGTAACTTGGGCCTTATTCTAATCGGACTGAATCGGGATATTACATTTGAATGTGGGTTAATGGATCTCGTGTGATGCCGAGTTATATTGGACTGTGCTAACAACAGTATGAAATGAAATTGAGTTAACAATTTTTGTTATGCGAAATTTCTCATTCACAAGAATTGTTGGTTACAATTATTTAAGGATGATCTTAAGAGTGGTATTTTGGTCGGATAAATTTTCACGGAGAGATACATTCACGACTTGAGCTAAAATTCTGACAATTCTCTTGGGATATTCGACGCCACGTAAGCGTCAATGATACTTCACGTCTAAGCAAAATCTTTCAAGAATATTCACGTCGGTCATGATTTTTCAAGATGTTTGCTTATGACAAGAACTTCTCGTGCAAATGGTCGACACGTTATAATGCTTCCGAAAGTTCGAAACCATCATGAGGAGAAACGTGTACTTTGATGTGTTACGGTTAACCTCGTGGAAAAGGAGTTTATTATACTTGACTTAGTATGGTTTGTGAAGTTATCTACATTTGGGTAAAGAATTGTTGATGGTATGATGATGATTGTTGTTGTGGTATGAGGGTTGATACTTTGATATATACATTTTCACGATGATTATTATGTCACGGCTTGGCTTGAATGGAACTTTGGAACTTTGTTGACTACAGGGTTGTTTGTACGGTATTTCTTATTTGGCTTTGCAGTAAGGTTTTTCCGGGCATGTTTACTTATTTCGTCTTCTTTCGTTCTACCATTCCGCGAAGATGACTTGTTTGGGCTTTATAGAGTGTGATAAAGACTTGGCTATTTAGTTACGTTTGTGATTCTTTCTCGCTTAACAACGTTGCTATCACTTGTGTCTCATTTTTTGAGAATGTCAAGAGGTTTTGTACATTGGGTGCACCGTTTCTTCTTCACAAGGATTAGTACAAGGTTAAGTAACAAACTGGGAAATTCTACTTCATGATCAAGTTTGGTATATCGGGTTTACTTCTCCATGTGGTCATTACAATAGCCGACGATTGCGTGATTGATGTGTTTTCCAAAGTGTTGATTGGATGGTTGATGTTGTTGATGATGTTGGATAATGAACCATTGATAAACCACGCATGTTCCCTAAAACAGATATTCACCGAAACCAATGTTGTCATTACACATTCAAGTCGACTTTGTTTACGGTTTTGTCTTGATTTTGTAAAATCCATGAAAGAACCTATTTCTCGGTTTAAATCATAGACTTGTAAAATCCGTAACAATGGAAACATCTTGATAATAGTAAGGTGCATTTCGGATCTATCTTACGGTTTATTCTTGGTTTTGTAAAATCCCGAAAGAATCTATTTTTCGGTTTAAACCATAGAGTTGTAAAATCCGTAATGATGGAACCATCACGGAGAAAAGGAAAGTGTATTTCGAGATCTTATCGATGTTGGTGCTACGGTTTCTTCTTCAAAGAAGGGATAAAAGGTGTACTTCATGAATTGGGTGTGTGTTTGGATTGTCTTCATGGCGGTTTGGTTATTATATGGTTTTACGGGGTTACGTGCTTTTAACCATGGTCGGGATGAAACCATTATCAAAGTTCATTTAAATGTCAAAGAAGGCTAGATTTGAGCAGTTCAAAAGATGTGACATCGGCGTTAATTCAGTATTATTTATTTGAGGTTGAAGTGAAACATCACGGGCGAGTGTACTTAGTATCTGAAGGTATCGGGGATGGTTGGATGAAGATTCTTCGAGATCCTTGTTCGAGCTTATTATCAAAAACGAAGACTTGGAAATCTAGTTATTGTTGGGTGACTTTTACCTCTTCTTTTACCACTTGGGGGAATTGGGCTCTTATCACCTCAAAATAACTATCACTTAAAGGAGTTACGTTGTAGTGCTCGATGTCACATTCAATTGTGGATTTTCAAGAGGTAATGTACGTCTATTACTTGATGGTTGGTTGGGTGAAGAGTATAGAGTACTTAGAGATTCAAATGGGCATGAATTCTCGACACCGCTCTTTGTTACATATGTGCAAGTTTAAGTCACGAGTTCGGGTTAGTTTACTTGTGGTCAAATTCATCATATTGGGTTTTCTCCATCATTTGTCACGACAAATAGCCTCTTGAATGATAATGGGTTGATTACATGTTTTGCCAAGAGAGATTATGTTGAAAGAAAAGAGAGATTATGCGCGTCTTGAAATCTTCACATCACGATTCGGGCCTCGTACTCCAAAGAAAAGAAATGTGTACGTTTCGATGCGCATTATCTTGAAAGAAGAGAAATCTTCTTATGACGTGAACACCTGATTCACATCGATTCGAAAAGGCCTCGTTCTCTAAAGAAAAGAAAAGTATACGCTTCAATGCGCTTTATCTTCGAAGAGAGAAATCTTCTTATTATGACCATTCTCATCAACATGCTTCATACTTTTTCCATGCGCTTGGTCTTCAAGTGAACGGGCTACCATTGTGATTTTCTCATTCCACTTGCTCAACTATAATGACGATGGCGACATCACGTGCTTATTTTGTGGGAGAAGTGTGAATAGAACATTCGGATGATTTTCACTTATTTAATCAAGAATGGCATCTCCGTATGCAATTCTTGAGGGGGATAAGAAGTGTGAATTTTTTTGCATTGTTGATTGATATTTGAGAATATAAATGGTCATACGACTCTAAACTCATGTAAGAACCGAGCTTCTTCTTATCGGGTCATCTTCACATGGAGTTTTTCTCTTCTAAGAGCCGTTGGTTGACATCTTCACTCGGATTGATGAGTTTATCGACAAAGTGCTTCCGGTTAATGCTTCACGTATACATCAACATGATGATTCCGAACAATCTCTCTGTTCTTGTTTGATGTGATTGGTAGTTTGGCGTTACCATCTTGTGTGTTCGTTGCGGCCTTATTGTTGATTTCCTTGATGAACATCTTTCTGTTCTTGTTTGATTGGGAGGATTTTAGTTAAGGGATTTGCAAGATGTAAGTTGATTGGGATGCTTTTGGTGATGTTCTTGTTTTTGTGTGAGTTGAAGATGTTAACTATCTATTCCCCAACCGAACAATCTTGAAGAAGGTCGAGTCTGATCATTCTACATTTTACGCTACATGTTAGAAGACTAAAGGCGAGTTGCATTTAACGATCTAAAGACTTCTTCTTAATTTGGGCATTTATCAAGCAGTTGTCGGTTTAGGGAGAGCACTAATTGGGAGAAAGTTATAAGTCGATTCAATTCCCAATTAGACGTGCTCATATTCTTTAGCGATGACTACTCGAGACGTTGATATTGACTATTGTTGGACATTTGACACAAGGTGATTACTTGAGTTAATCATTTATCACTTATTTGAGATTGAAGTTGACTTTCACAAAGGCGTGTTCTTATTTGATAACTTGCTCGGGCTTAAGAATTTGAGTTGAAGACTTGGCTTATCTAGTTACCGGTGATGAGGTGGATGGTTGAAGACACAGTTAACTATCACTATTAGGAGTTACTTTGTTTTACTCGGTGTCACACGATATGACGGTGTGGATAATCGCAAGAGGTGTTAATGTCTCATACTTTGTTTGGGTAGTGAGTACTTAGAGATTTGCTTGAAGCATAAATTCTCTACACCGTTCTTCCATCATTAGGTGCAAGCTTAAGATACAAATGTGGGAAGTTGACTTCGGTTTCAAGTATGGAATAGCGGGTTTTTCTTGATGGTCACTTCAAATTGTCTACATAAGGGTTGATATAAATAGTCGAGAGAGTCTTGACAAGTTGATTCTCACAAAGACTTCAAGCAATCTTCTCAACAAATTTCAAGTATTTGGGCTTACAAAGAGTTCTTGATTACGAAGTGTCAAAACCGACAAGGCGTAAGGAGACTCACATATAAACACAAAGCGAGTAAACTTGATGAACTTAACTCTTCTAAGTGGCGAAGACATCCGGGAAGACAAATGTTAGTACCATGAGAGAAACTCAAGGTTTGACTCATGGCGAGTAAACTTGATGAGCTTAATACTTCTAAGTGATTGAAGATATCCCGGAAAACAATTGTCATGACCGCAGAGAAACTCAAGGTTTTACTCATCAAGGCTTTTTGTGTTATTATTCCAACTACGTGGGGAAGTGATGTTAGAAAGTTTCGAAGATAACAGAGGTACACTAGTGTGTGGTGATTTCGATGGTATCGCAATGATCGGGGAGAGATTGTGTACATTGGGGATGCTCATTGTTTCACTTGAGTGCTTAATCGATGATTCGAGATATAATCACTTATTTCGGTGTTGACATCCGCAGAGATTGTCACCTTGAGAGATAATCGATGACTTAGTGCGCTTCTTCAATGTTATCGATTATTCATTCCTTGTGTATTGGTATACTTGGATACTTGAGCTTTATACACATTCATTAGGGACGAAAGATGTGAACATAGGGAGGTGTTCTACATTACCCTCTTGATGTGTATTTGGGAGAGTTCTTGGATATTGGTGTACTTGGGTTCTTGAGCTTCATACACGTTCATCGGGGAAGAAAAATGTGAACATGGGAAGGTGTTCTTCATTCCCTCATGAAGTGTATTTGGGAGAGTTCTAGAGCATTATACAAAGAGGTCGACTACATCAATTCAACTACTTGGGGAATTGTTCTCTTGACACCTTTTGGAATGGATCGCGTCGAGACTTGGTGGTTATGAAATTTGAGAAGATTATTTATGTGTGGGATGATACGTTCGTTATTCTTCTTGATGATATAACCCGAATGGAGATCCTTGATTATCGTTCTTAAATGGAGCAATAGATTTTATGATAATGGTGTGCTTCTCATGCACTGGCTAAGGCAAGCTTGAAATAGAGCTTGAATCGCTTCGACTATAGGATTTTCGGTTTGGGGAAGCGCAAAGTCTCACTTTCAGATGGTTCAATTTCTTTCTCAATGCAAGAGCCTCGAAGCTTTGGTGGTGAAAGTTTTAGGATGATGACTTCTATCTTCTACAACGGGTCGCTTGATATCCTTATCTCGGTACTCGTATCATCATCTTCTTTAACTATATCATCTACTCTATCCTTGTATATATTTATTCAAAAACAAAATAGAAAAATATAAAACCAACAAAAGAAAATAGAAAAATATAAAACCTTCAAAACCCATAAAAATCGAAAATTAAAAATACCAAAAATATGTTTTCTCAAGACATGTCTTCGGTATCGATAACATCTACGGTCTTAGAAATGTCATTCAATAATGGCACGGGACCATAGATGAAGTTCGAGCGAGAGGTGTAAATATTCTTTTCAAAACATGTCTCGAACTATGGCTTACAAATGGCTTATTTTGATTGTGACCCGTGCTTAAACTATGGCTTGCTATTATTTCCGATAGCAACCCGCTCTTTAAAGAAAGGAAAGTCTTTGCGCTAAATCTATTTTCAAATATTTCGTGCACTTATCCTAAAACAAAATGAGGAAAGTATGTCGAAGGATCATTGTTCCTACACAAATGTTTTTCCGTCTAAAATTCTTGAGAAAAATATTTGTTGTTTTCAAAATGGTGGTAAATGAGTTGCTTGTAAATCTATCGATTCGTAGTTTTTATTAAAATTGAAAACTCAATCAATGACTTCAGCGCTTTTAAACTCTTCTTAAAAATGAGTCATTGATTGAGGGGAGAATGTTTTCAAATTTATATCATCTAACGAGCTTTCTTAATTATCCTACGTGCTTAATTAAAATGATAATTGCCTATGTTGAAGGACTAGGAATTTAGGATATGATTGTTAGGTTTAGATGATTAGAGTTTGATGAACACATAAACCCCATGCCTTATATGATCCGATTGATATGTTGAATTGACTTTTATTAGTCGATTGTTGTTTGGGTGATGTCGACCACCATATATTTGTATGTGTGTTCACTAACGTATGCGGTATATTGGTATATAAGAATGTTCCGATCCGGATCCCACAATTGAAGATGATTGGATGCCGAAAGGAAAGGGTAACTATATCTTGGGTTGACAAATGAAGAAACGGAGCTTAATTGGACTTCAATGGAGAGTTGGCATAAATGCAACGTAAGAGGTCTCACCGCATCGAGATGGTTTTCTTCAAGTGATTGAAGAAAGCGGAGCTTAATTGGACCTCGGTTGGCATTCAAATGCAACGTAAGAAGAAGTCTCACTTGCATTTGCAGACGGTTTTCTTCCAAACCCTACAACAACAACAACGGAAGCTTCTCAACCACCTAACATATCTTTGTGCAGGATAACCGTGATGATACCATTTTCTAAAACTTTGAAAAAATTGTTTTGAAAATGGAAAATATTGTTTGAAAATATATTGGACTAAATTTTGAAAATCACGGACTTCATTTTATCAAAACTTAAGTCACTCAATTATTGACTTCGTCATGGATTGAGGGAGAGTGATTTTAAATAAAATATTTTCAAACGATATTTCTTCACAAAAGTCCGTTTACGCTAAAAAGTGGTGATCTAAAGATTTAATGTTATGTCATGGTATGGTTTTCTTTAAAACTCAAAGATCTTTCAAAATGAAATTTTTTCATTCTTGTTTGATTGTGAAATTGTTTTATTTTACTTAAAGATCTCTTAAAAACTATCATACGACACTAACAATCTTTAATGTCTTAAATGGTCCTTATCTATCATTTTCAAAATTAAATCTTGCCACGTCTTTCCCAAATTTTTCTAAATGATTTTAATCATTGGGATCACAAATCTCAAATGGTTTGATATTTCGATCGGGGTAGAGATCGTGATTTAAATCTCAAATCTGTTTTAAATGGAATTGGTTTTAGTCCTTTAAAGGCACTCCCGCCTCCATGTGCCAAACGATTTCAAATACACAATGCACATGTTGAGGAGGAGGATTTATCCAAAACATGATGAGTATTTAAACAAGGCCACATTTTCTCCCATGTTTTCTAAACCTAATTAAATCACTTGGGATCCAAAATCTCAAAGGGTTTGATATTTTGATCGGGGAGAATTTGTGATTTAATAATGAAATTTGATAAAAGTTGATCGTTTTGATTCAATTGTGCAGTTGCTCTCTCATATGTGCTAAGCGCTTTCGAATCTCAAAGCACATATTGAGGGGAGCAAAACCATCGAGGTACAAAAGTTTTTTAAAGAGATTATAAAGTACCTTGATTGTGTTTTCAAATGGTTTCTTAATGGATTTTGTGATTGTGGATGTGCTTCAAAAGAACTCTTGCCTCTATGTGATAAAATGATTTCAAATATCCTATGCACATATTGAGGGGAGAATTTTACCAAGAAAATCAAATGGCTTTTCGTATGAAAATTGTGATCAAAGAAAATATTTCAAAGTCCTCTTGCCTCCTTGTGCTAAACAATTTCTAAATCATATGCACATGTTGAGGGGAGGTTTTCTAAATGATCAAAACTATTAAGGTACAAAATGCTTTGATCTCGTATCACAAGTACCTTGATTGGTTTTCCAAATGATTTTCAATTGGTTTCAAGAAGGAATGAACAATACCAAAAGACCGACCAAATTTACTTTATGCATGGTGTTATAAGGATGGTTAGGTTAGGTATTTGTTCCCACGATCCGCCGAGCGGAGGGATCTACCGAGGACAATCCACTAGATAGTGTAGAGTCCTTAGGTATATTGAAAAAGGAGAAAAGTGAGATTATGGGAAGAGTGCCGATCGAGATAGAGCTAGTATTGGAATAAACCCAACAAGGTTCTAGTAATGAAGTCTCGGTAAGCAATGAAGGGTTGAAGAATGAAAAGAACCGAATGTGAAAAGGGTGAAAAGAAATAGCCCTCCATCAATTCAACCTTAGGGCGTAAACCGGGTTCAATACATATGCTCTTGGTTGTTACTAAGGTAACACCGGTATTGAAGACAAGGCGTCATGGACCCGGTGATGCTCGCACTAAACTTCCCAAGCCACTCAAGTTCCTCTTAAAAGGGCTTGTTTCATTCTCACGGGAACCGACATTATCTATCGACTTTCTCTTAGAGATTGTTGATATTGAAGAAGGAGACCTCTCCTAGTCTCGAACACGGGAACCAAAATGCACTATTGAGTCTAGAGCCAAGAGATCATCCACAATATCTCGTTAGGACACTAAATTCTTGAAGACTTGCTTTTTCACACAATGTGGAAAGTAAGTATATATTAAGAGTCCCACGCATTATCCTTGTGGTATTGCGGAACATCCGAGTGATATGTAAAATATTCACAATGAAGATGGAAATCCTTCTAGAGCCAACATCAAACAAGCTCTTGGTGGGTGACATGTGAGATCTTTCTAAAGATCAAGCTTGTGACAACCGGATAGAAACGATGGGAGATTCATTCTTGAATCAACCTTGGTCGAGAATGGAATTGACGAATACTTTTGGAAAAACCGTTCGATGTGCAAACCTTCTTTTCTCTAGCACGTCGAATGTGTACTTATGTTTCAAATTCAAAAGTATCTCGATTGAAAAATACTTTTAGAAAAACCGTTCGATGTGCGAATCTCTTCTTTTCGCTAGCACGTCGAATGTGTACTCATTCTCAAATACAAAAGTATTTTGATTGAAAATTGATCTTTCTCATAAAACCTTCGTCGTATTGCAAAACTCTTTCTTCAAGCAATACGCGATTGTTTTCAAATCATTTTCATCAATCGGTGAATCTCAATTATTGGTTCACTCACTCCGTGTTGTCTTCTTTGAGACGTTCGGTTTGAGAACGGCTAGAACATTGCGAAACCACGTCAAGGAGATTCTTAGGAATCCTACCGATCACAAAAGATACTTATCTTGATCAGCGGGAACCGTGGGCGTGTACCTCAATTCGAAAGTGATCAAAGACACTTTCGTGTGTTTTATTGCTAACTGTTGTTTGCGGTACATTTGACGATTGCGGTGATCGAATTGAGGAGTCAATCCAAAGCCGCATGCTCACGGCATCCACACTTAATTTGAAGAAATCATGGTGGTGCATATCTACATAACCGGCTCGATATTTCATACTATGCTTATGCTTCACTGCGCAAATATCATGAACTAGTAAGGCTTCCGCTACTCGATGGAAAGATGTCATGATTCAAAAGTGTGAGCATGTCGGTCCAAAAGTCACAACTTCACATGATGGCAACACAATAAAGGGTGATCCAGAGATTTCATGTGGTGATGATCTCAAAGAAAGCTCGAAGATCATCAAGATGTGGATCGATTAAAGACCTCCACCGAAAGTACAAAATATGCGGACTTTGAAGAATCACTACTAAAGCACAAAGATTGCGGAAATGAAGAATTCAAGTCTACGAGCTCAAGAACAATGTCAAGAATAGAATGCTAGGATTCGAAATGTAAAACATGGGGTGACCTCCTTAGGGAGATTGTTAGGAATTAGAAAATTCCATAGTGAAGAGTCGGTCACCCCAAATGTTATCTAGCATATGTTAGCTCGTATACTTGTCGTTAGTTACGTTATTTAGTAGTTTATTAGTTAGTTATTAGCGTAGTTTAGTTTAGTGCAACACCGTGGAGGAAGGACGGGTCTTTACCCTCTGTATCCACGATCCACGGGCCGATAGGAGGTCGTTTCTCATGTAACTATAAATACCCTTCCATCCATGGAAGGGTGGTGCTCTTCATTAATCTAATATTTCATACATTTGTGTAAACCTCTAGCAAGAACACACCTCTCTCTCTAACTTTCTCTCTAAAATGGAAAACATGTATTTTGATCTCCCAAGACCACCGAATCATCAAACACATAAATATTTGGATCCTAACATGAAGCACGAAAGTGAGGCTCGGAAACTATCCGCGACCTAGAATGAATGTTATGATATGTAATGAGTTATGATGTTATGTTATGCATGCATTTCGTATGTTATTTATACCACTTGCGAGTTTTGGAAATAATACTTATCGTCGAAAAATACTCTTTTGACGTCTTGACCATTCTTAAATTACTTTACAAGTGTTTACGTCAAAATGTCATCCTATAATAGTTTCGTAATGATTTATAGTGAAATTATCACTTTTCGTAGAAAATAAAGTCGTTGGAAATTTCATGAAAGTGACAAAAATGGCTTCGAAAAACTAGTCGTAAAATAGTGTACGTCGAACGTTAGGAAACGAACTCGACGGTTTTGGAAAGTTTGTATCAAAATCTAGAAGTTTTAGTTCATGAGTTTTCGACATAAAGGTCTCGAACATAAAGATAATAAGGGTTAAAGATGGTGATTTTGTCCAAGTGTTGTGTAAAAAGTGAGTTTCGGCAAAGTTTGAGCAACCGTAATTAATTTATTAAAACTCCGCTATACAAACGGTTGGTCGTTTTGAAAAATATGCTTGATGATCTTAATTTTATTAGAAAACATCTCGTTACAAAAGTTCCACATCATAGTTAAAACAGCCTCCAACATGGTCGTTTTAGTTACCGTAACACTTATCTCGTAAAAATAATATAGTTTTTCTAAAAATAATAGTTACGGCAATTTTGTGAAAACGTATATCTTTGTCGTTTCAAATCCGTTTTCACGTATTATATGTCCTTAGCTTCGTATCAAAGTATACTAATATATTTTTGATAAGTCGAAATAATTTGTAAAGCTTAAGGCTCGTTTTGACTCGTACAAAACAAAACTCTTTCTTTGAAATTTCGGAAAAATATATATTTAAATCGTCAAACTTTAAAAATTCATAACTTCTTCGTTATAACTCCGTTTTAATCCGTTCAAGCGCCACGGATTCGTTTTAAAGTATATTTTCTAAATATCAAGGCCAAAATTTCGTGCCTACCGTCGGATTTTCCAGAAAATCAAAATAAGGACAGAACACTTTTATATACTTATCGAAAATAGTTTTCTCGTACTAAACCTATTCCAATCCCTTCAAATCAACTCCAAAGCTAATCTAATCCTACCATACACCTTCTTAGGGTGTCATGGGTTCCTAAACATCATCAAGACCAATATATACCAAGGGAATAATTATAGGATGACTTTATATATATATAACTCTAAAAATCATGTAAAATGGTATAAATCAACATAAGTCTTGCATGTTTGCTATGAAAATGATAAAATACTTATGAAATGAAAAGGAAAGATGTAAAATGAAGTGATATGCTTACAAGCTAATATGATGAGGTGCAAAGAACAAAGGTTAGCCTAAACACCCTAGGTTTTTATTTCAAAACCTTAATAAGAGTGTGTTCTAGATTGTAAATACTTGAGCTTGCAAAATTTTTGATCCCTTGTAAACCTCTTCTATGGCCGGTTTGTGGAGAAGAAACAAAGAGAGGAAAAAAACTTTTTACTTGACTTGATGAATAATTGAGATACATGTATGAGTGAATGAAAGTATAAGACTTTTAGTAGTGTATCATTCTATACAATCAAGAAAACCATACTCAACATTAAATGTCACCCTCCCCTTGGTCGGCCAAGGGGGAGGGATTTGATAATATATTTTTTTTTCTTTTTTAAATATACTTGTATAAATACTTGTGTAATTATTGTGAGAAAAAATGTAAGTAAATGTATGTAGTTAATAATACTTGTAAGGTAAATGGTAACTTTTAGGTAAAAGAGATTTTTAATAGATCAAAGTAGAATGTAATGAGATCATAAAAATTGTCAAAATACATTCCTTGTAAAATTTGAGTGATAAAATAATTATCGTATAGTTTTTTTTTTTAGAAAAACGTCGTAATAATATAAATTCAACGATTTATATACAAAATAAATTTAAAACACTTGGTAAACTCAAAATATAGTTTTTATAAACCAATGTAAGTATAAAAATATGTCGGGATCATTTTTAGAAGTAACGGATTAAATATTCAAAATAATTACTCACGCGATAACGTTTATTTAATATAAAATTTACATGTTTAATGTGAAATGCAATGTCATGAATGAACTAATGTGATGCAAATGATGTTAATGAAATGTAGACTAAACTTAGTCCATATGAAATGTACGCGATGTTATGATCATGAATTCGCCGCTAAACCATTAAGGTTACGCGAATTTGGAACACGTAAACCTAGTTTACGATAAATGATGAAATTGTGAAACGTGAATTGTTTTGAGAAATGACTGGAAATTGAGAATTGTGACATTCTTCCCCTGTTAGAGGAATCGCGTCCTCGCGATTCAATCGATGATACTTAAAGTTCTACCCTTATGTTTCGCGAAATCAAGTGTATGGCCAAAGTGTTTATGTCAAAACCTACGCGTCTAGTTTTCTTATCTAATGAGACTCACTGAATCTTAATAATACGGTGGATCACTTAATGGTCTAGGAAAAACGTACCAGTTACGCATTGCGGGCTTCCTCGGTCCCTATATAGAATGCTCGACCTCGAGGTGGGTGATATTGAGTATGGGGTTTGGGTTATTTCCTTCAATTGCCACGCCTAGAGGAGCTTGCATCGGTGGCTTATTCAACGAGGACAATTATTCCGGAAGTGATTCGGTGTTACATTCAAAGCAAGTCTTTTGATTATCCCTCATGTTGCTAATCATGTTTTTACTGCCTTAAAATGGCCGTATCGATTGCAATTTGTACACAAGCGGCGGGCTTGGTCTTGGGTGATGATAAGCACATTTAGCACATTTGGGATGAGTACCGCATACTCTCTTTGTTCGATGCAGTTGCCACAAAACTCTTGCCCTTTTGTTGTATGCTACCACGTCTATCCGCTTATTCGACCCACTTGCTTCCTTCCTCTTATCACGCTCTTCAAAGTACCATTTCTAACCATCTCGTGCATCGGGGTTCCCGCCTCGAGATCGCACTTTGTATTGTAGACGGCTCGATTGTTTTCACGGTTCCACAGTTTGGGACAAGACCATATATGTACCTCGAGATTCTCTTGGACTCGGGGTAACTAAATGAGGAACTAGTCCGCTAACTCATGAAATCGGTCGGTGTAGGTGTGTGACCAGCCCTATCATAGAGTGGTGATAAAATTCATCTTCCAATTTCGCATTTCATTGTCCGGCAATACTCCTCTTTCAATAACGCCTTAAATTAGTCCCATGTCATACCTATAGCTGCCTCTAGCCTCAGTTTGTGTGTGTTCCACCATGTCAATGCCTTTCACGATAACAAGCAAGCAAGATACTTCACCCTACGATGTGTGGCACAATTGTCGATGTCGATCAACGCCTCTGTCTTCTCTACCCATCGAGTATACGCCAAAGCACCTCCTATACCATCAAACTCCACGGGTTTGCATGCCGAAAATTCCTTATATGTGCATCCAATTCTATTGTTGTTGTTGTTGGTGTTGTTGTTGTTATTCTTGCCACTACATTGTTGGTGTCGCCAAGATCTGCTCCCATTCCGTGGTTTCCGAGTTATTCATATGATTCCCAACTTGTGTGACAATAGTGGGAAGCAAGATTTGAAGTTGTTGAGCGATGATGGCGGCAAAATCGGGTTTCCGCTTGATGTTGTTGTCATTGTTACCCATGTCGCTACCGCCTCCTCTACCTCCACGCCCACCTGTCATTCCACCCCTTGGTACCGCACCACCTCGGCCAGTACTGCGTGTTACCCTCTTCGGTGCCATTATCTCTGCAAGGAAAGAACCGTTGAATTCCCAATGTCTATACTTAACGTCCTCAATTATAATACCATGCCACAAATTGGTTCCTAAGGTGTCCACACCGATCTACGTATGCGTGGTCGCATATGTCCACGTGAGTTGTGACGCATTTATAATTATGTTGGCCACCATAATTATAATTGCTTCATTTCACACGTGTACATACCACCAAACACACATGTCTCGGCGATTGTTGTTACTTAAATAGGTAGCCAATCTATCATCCGATTCTAAACGGTGGAGGAGGAATTTAGGGTAGGTATCTAGGAAGAGTCGCACTTGGTGTATAGGAAATTCCGTTAGGTGCTAAAGTCACACGAGGTTTGGTCGATAGGCAGTTCCCAAAGTATCCTCAAGAGAACTCCCATCCTCGGCAAAATCATCAAATCTATCCGACTTTATAGTAACACTTATTTAGCTCGATCTCGCATCTCATCAAACAAGAAGCATCACGAGATCAAGTTAGATAAGTGCTCATCATCGAGCTCCATATCTTTGATGACCCAACTAGATTTTGGGACTCCCTATTGGTACAAGGAAACTACGTTATCTAATGAGGTGGTTCTAGAAGGAATACTTAAGAAAACATATGCGCATCGAAAAGTGAGTAAGGCAATAGGAAGCGAAAGGATCGGCGTGAGAGCGGTTATAGTCTAGGAACTAAAATGCAACCTAGTTCTCTATAACCAAGGCTCGATACCAATCTGTCACACCCCAAAATATCGCAATGAACGATAGTGTCATTGGGGTATGACGTCATAGCACAAAGTATGGATACGAAAACGACCTCTATAATGAGACGTTTGAAAAGTTTACCATTCGATAAATAAGTTAATGTTTACACCACAAGAAATCACAAGGTTTGATAATACATAAAAGTTTACAAAACATGTCGAATGGTAATTGTTAAAAGCACAAGACTCAATGTATGCCATGCGACCCAAAAGCTCCATGAAGTGCTATCACCTTAAGACCGAGATAAACATGCTAAAAGTGTCAACACAATGGTTGGTGAGTTCATAAGTTTGTGATGAAATGTAAAGCCTTTCAAAATTGTTTATGCAGCAAAGGCATTGTAAATCCACTCGGCCCAAGTTCCGCCCATACAAAACTTGCAACTGTGTGTTTACAACCCATTGCCAAAATATAGAATTGTCAATCTTGTTTGTAAGTAGGACATAGGTGCATATGATATATACATGTACTTAATGCAAAGAATCACGACCAACCGAACCTCTTGACGAGTCTAAATTGTTTGTTATGTTTCATTGAATAACAGATTATATTCACCCGTGTCACGTCATCAAGGACCCAGGGTGGGGCGTCGACCGATAGTACTATCAATACCTCTCCATGGCTCGCATGAGTTAACCATTGCTAAAGTTTGTATGTTGATGCATAATTGAAAACTAGTTTAGCACATTAAGGCACATATCGCAATAAACCACACATAATGTCCAAAGTGTATAAGAAGTATATTGTAACACAATTGTATAAATGGTTTGAGTATTCGCAAGAGTGAAACAAGTATTTAAGCATGTATCTCCCCCAAATAGTTTGTAAGAATTTAAACGAGTAAAAGCGGGGTATGAACTCACCTGGTGTGATTTATATGATAACAAAATGAAGTGCACGAAAGTGAGGCTCGGAAACTATCCGCGACCTAGAATGAATGTTATGATATGTAATGAGTTATGATGTTATGTTATGCATGCATTTCGTATGTTATTTATACCACTTGCGAGTTTTGGAAATAATACTTATCGTCGAAAAATACTCTTTTGACGTCTTGACCATTCTTAAATTACTTTACAAGTGTTTACGTCAAAATGTCATCCTATAATAGTTTCGTAATGATTTATAGTGAAATTATCACTTTTCGTAGAAAATAAAGTCGTTGGAAATTTCATGAAAGTGACAAAAATGGCTTCGAAAAACTAGTCGTAAAATAGTGTACGTCGAACGTTAGGAAACGAACTCGACGGTTTTGGAAAGTTTGTATCAAAATCTAGAAGTTTTAGTTCATGAGTTTTCGACATAAAGGTCTCGAACATAAAGATAATAAGGGTTAAAGATGGTGATTTTGTCCAAGTGTTGTGTAAAAAGTGAGTTTCGGCAAAGTTTGAGCAACCGTAATTAATTTATTAAAACTCCGCTATACAAACGGTTGGTCGTTTTGAAAATATGATTGATGATCTTAATTTTATTAGAAAACATCTCGTTACAAAAGTTCCACATCATAGTTAAAAACAGCCTCCAACATGGTCGTTTTAGTTACCGTAACACTTATCTCGTAAAAATAATATAGTTTTCTAAAAATAATAGTTACGGCAATTTTGTGAAAATGTATATCTTCGTCGTTTCAAATCCGTTTTCTACGTATTATATGTCCTTAGCTTCGTATCAAAGTATACTAATATATTTTTGATAAGTCGAAATAATTTGTGAAGCTTAAGGCTCGTTTTTTGACTCGTACAAACCAAAAACTCTTTGCTGAAATTTCAGAAAAACATATATTTCGTCGTCAAACTTTAAAAATTCATAACTTCTTCGTTATAACTCCGTTTTAATCCGTTCAAGCGGCCACGGATTCGTTTTAAAGTATATTTTCTAAATATCAAGGCCAAAATTTCGTGCCTACTGTCGGATTTTCCAGAAAATCAAAATAAGGACAGAACACTTTTATATACTTATCGAAAATAGTTTTTCTCGTACTAAACCTATTCCAATCCCTTCAAATCAACTCCAAAGCTAATCTAATCCTACCATACACCTTCTTAGGGTGTCATGGGTTCCTAAACATCATCAAGACCAATATATACCAAGGGAATAATTATAGGATGACTTTATATATATATAACTCTAAAAAATCATGTAAAAATGGTATAAATCAACATAAGTCTTGCATGTTTGCTATGAAAATGATAAAATACTTATGAAATGAAAAGGAAAGATGTAAAATGAAGTGATATGCTTACAAGCTAATATGATGAGGTGCAAAGAACAAA
This sequence comes from Chrysanthemum lavandulifolium, assembly GCA_022545495.1. Taxonomy (NCBI): domain Eukaryota; kingdom Viridiplantae; phylum Streptophyta; class Magnoliopsida; order Asterales; family Asteraceae; genus Chrysanthemum; species Chrysanthemum lavandulifolium. The sequence goes on from CM040246.1 coordinate 171,123,924, forward strand.
GGTTAGCCTAAACACCCTAGGTTTTTATTTCAAAACCTTAATAAGAGTGTGTTCTAGATTGTAAATACTTGAGCTTGCAAAATTTTTGATCCCTTGTAAACCTCTTCTATGGCCGGTTTGTGGAGAAGAAACAAAGAGAGGAAAAAAACTTTTTACTTGACTTGATGAATAATTGAGATACATGTATGAGTGAATGAAAGTATAAGACTTTTAGTAGTGTATCATTCTATACAATCAAGAAAACCATACTCAACATTAATGTCACCTCCCTTGGTCGGCCAAGGGGAGGATTGATAATATATATTTTTTTTTTTTAAATATACTTGTATAAATACTTGTGTAATTATTGTGAGAAAAAATGTAAGTAAATGTATGTAGTTAATAATACTTGTAAGGTAAATGGTAACTTTTAGGTAAAAGAGATTTTTAATAGATCAAAGTAGAATGTAATGAGATCATAAAAATTGTCAAAATACATTCCTTGTAAAATTTGAGTGATAAAATAATTATCGTATAGTTTTTTTTTTAGAAAAACGTCGTAATAATATAAATTCAACGATTTATATACAAAATAAATTTAAAACACTTGGTAAACTCAAAATATAGTTTTTATAAACCAATGTAAGTATAAAAATATGTCGGGATCATTTTTAGAAGTAACGGATTAAATATTCAAAATAATTACTCACGCGATAACGTTTATTTAATATAAAATTTACATGTTTAATGTGAAATGCAATGTCATGAATGAACTAATGTGATGCAAATGATGTTAATGAAATGTAGACTAAACTTAGTCCATATGAAATGTACGCGATGTTATGATCATGAATTCGCCGCTAAACCATTAAGGTTACGCGAATTTGGAACACGTAAACCTAGTTTACGATAAATGATGAAATTGTGAAGCGTGAATTGTTTTGAGAAATGACTGGAAATTGAGAATTGTGACATTAAATGATTATGTGAATATAAGGTTTTCAAGAAATCATCAAGAACCCTAGTAATCATGTATAAATGATTATAAAAAGCAATGGGTATCCTATTTAGATGCTACGCCACCATTTTGTGGTGTTAATTTCCAGAAAACGTATTGGTGTGGTTATATAAGCCACAGACCAAAAACCCCGTTATGGCTTATTGATCCACTTAGTACTTATTATGATAAGCTTTGTCAAGCTCCTAATAAGCTCCATGTAATTTATATGTTCCTAGGTTATACGAGTTATCCAGGGACATCTTGTAAGGAGCTCGTGTTCATTCAAACGGTTTTGAGGTAAGTAACATATTTAAGTGTAGAAACGGGTCCTTAATAACTCGTTAATGTGCCACTCTATTTGTGGTGCTCCTGTTCATGTTCACGTAGTATATTTGTGTTACGAGTATATAGTGTTGTAATTATATATTGTGTGCTTAAATAACTTACATATGGAAAGTTTATATGTGATATATGTTAGACGGGTCAAAACATCCCCAAATGACCCATTTGGATTTAGTTAAGTATTTTCTGCCTAAATATTACAATACTATTTGTATAACGTCCTAAGTTGGTGACACGGCTAAATTAGCTGTCCTAAGTGGACGATTTGCATAAATACATGCTTTACGACCCGATAGAAGGGTGTAGACATCCTAAGTGGACGACATGTGTTATTATGTCATGACATGCTCCGAAAGAGAGCCTAGACGTCCTTAGTGGACGACCGAGCCCCTAGTAGCGTCTCATTCTGTAAAATAGGACTTCGACATCCTATGTGGATGACTAGTGTGTATAAGCGGCTCAAATTCATGGAATATGTGGCTTAGACGTCCTAAGTGGATGACTAGAATACTTCTAAGTATATTGAACCAATGTGGGTTCATAGCGTCCTAAGTGGACGACTAGCATAAAGCTAGTAGCAATACGTCATGGAATACAGAGCAACATTAGCTTTATTCATATTATGTTATACTTTCATATGTTTACTCACTAAGCATTTTGCTTACGTTGCTTCGTCATGTTTGTTATAGGTGAAGCTGGTGGTAGTGCAACTAAAGATGCGAAGACAGAAATTAGACCTCGGTGGAATACTTGGGTATGGATCCTTTTCCTACACTCTCTTACCAAGCGCCCTAGGTTGTATGCTTTTGTGTATGAACATATAAACTATTAGTTATGTGATGATCAAGTAGATAAGTAGTTTTTTTTTTTTTTTTTTTTTTTTTTTTAAGTTTAAAGGGTGTTTGGCATAGTGCCATTCTTGCCCATATTAACCCATTTTGATCATGTACGGGTCAAGGCGAATGATATATGTTATGTACAGTTTTTTAATGTGTTAATATAAATGTTGGGTTATATTAAGTCAGTTTATGTAAATAAAAAATAATAATAATAAAAATTGCATGGGCGTTTCAAGTTGGTATTAGAGTTGTGGTTTAAGGGATTTAGGTATCCACTGTAGATGGGTACTTAGACTTAAACCTAGGCTCTGTGGGACCTATAGTGTTATACACGTTTCCGCATGTTCATGTAGCATCAGTATTAGTATAGTGTACATTGTTTGCATATTTTATATGACAGCAGTATTAATGAATTTGGTGTAACATGGTGGCGATGAGGACTCAGTTATCTGATGGAATTATTACGACGCTTGGCCAACGTGATAATAATTGTGCCACATAACGAGAACTTACCGGTATTATGTTACACTAAAGGAATGAACCTGGTAGTAATATTACGCTCAAACATAAAAAAATCTATACATTATGAATCTTACAGTGACTCTTGTTATCCCCTTTATCGTGCATTATGTTTGACTTTCAGCGTAGATATGGCTGAAAGACCTCCTGAAAGCTCTGAGTGGCCGACTCATGTAGACATACAAGAATAGGATGATCGGGAGCCATTCCCCGATCCAGCAGAAACAGATGAGCATGATAATGCTCCTATTTCTGATGCTATGGCTAGACAGATCAGAGATATGATATCTCAAAAGATAGCCAAGGCACATGAAGCAGCTATACCATATTATACAAAACGTCTCAGTGAGATCATAGCTTAGACTATCACAACAGAACTTGATCAGAAACTGGCTGAATGAGTCACGCTAACCAAGGAAGTTACTTATACTAACTTCGGAACTTGCAAGCCCCCGACTTACTCGGGAGAACAAGATCCTTTTAAATGTTACAGATGGATCCAGGACGTTGAAGGGGCGTTTGCTACTAGTAAGTGCCCTCAAGATCGTTGGGTTAATTTTGCTATTAACCTCCTTCATGATCGGGCTAAAACATGGTGGAATTAGAACCTTGCATCAAAAAGACTAGAAATTGCTAGGATTATGACTTGGAAGGAGTTTAAGGAAGCCCTATTTCAGAACTTTGCTCCAGAGGCGGAACTTAATAAGATTTGCCAGGATTTCTTGGGTACTCATCAGACCATGGAGTCATTACATGATTTCTCCATGACCTTCCTTGACAAAGCTCATTTTCTACCTGAATATGCTAATGACAAAAGGTTGCTTATGAAACATTATGTGGATATGCTTCGGAAAGATATCCGTCAGTTTATTTTACGCGGGGATTAGAAAACATGGATCAACTCATGAATGCGACCTTAGGCGAGCAGGAAACAAAGAAGGAAAGATTCCTCCTAAAGAAAGGTGAAGAGCTAGTTCTTCTAGGAATAAAGTTAAGCGAGATGAGGCTTATCCTATAGGGGTGGGAGCTTTCCACAGTGTGCGGTGTAAAGGTTCACCCGGAGAATGTCGTGCGGTAGCAAGACACACTTCTGATTCTGATGAGCACAGTCACATCGATAAATTGTCAAAACCGGTCCAAGCTTGAGGAGATGCTATGATCCGAATCACAGGCGAGTCTTGTCAATGTCGAGACCCCTTCCTCCTCAGCGTCGAGAAGAGCCTGGGAGGAATGGACGATAGCGAGGCGTCATCATTCTAGGCGTAACACCCAAAATCTCAACATAGCAGCGGGAGGCTAATTGGGGTGTTCTTGTCACCCCAAATTACATTTGCGTGAATTGAATACCTTGGGAGGCTGTCATAGCATCAAAGTTACAGTTATATCGAGCGACCTAAAGTGTCGTTTGGAAAACATATCGTTTAATTTATTAAAACAATCGAGTTTACAAAGTATTGGTCTCAAATGAAAATCAACTGTGCGGAAATAAGTTTGTTACAAACCAAGCGATGTTTTAAAGTTTATAAATCCCAAGTGAGGCAGCGTCGTCACTGCGACTCTATGATATGTCCATATGCATGCCATGAAGTGAATGCCTTAGGTACACGAGATAAAACATGCTAAAAGTGTCAACACAAAGGTTGAGTGAGTTCATAGAGTTTGTGTTGAAATATAAAGCCTTTAAAGATCGTTCATGCAACAAAGTCTAAGTTTTTGGTCATATAGAATAGTTCACAAAGCAAAGGCGTCGTAAATCCGCTCAGTTCCAAGTCCGCCCATACAAAACTTGCAACACTGTGTGTTTACAACCCATTGCCAAAATATAAATTGTCAATCTTGTTTGTAAGTGGGACATAGGTGCATCGATATATACATGCTTAATGCAAAGAATCACGATAATGAACCTCTTGACAAGTCTAAATTGTTTGTTATGTTTCATTGAATAACAGATTATATTCACCCAGTCCGTCATCAAGGACCCGAGGGTGGGGCGTCGATCCGATAGTATATCAATACCTCTCCTGGCTCCCAGCAAGTTAACTTGATTGCTAAAGTTTGTATGTTGATGCATAATTGAAAACTAGTTTAGCACATTAAGGCACATATCGCAATAAACCACACATAATGTCCAAAGTGTATAAAGTATATTGTAACACAATTGTATAAATGGTTTGAGTATTCGCAAAGAGTGAAACAAGTATTTAAGCATGTATCTCCCCAAATAGTTTGTAAGAATTTAAGCGAGTAAAAGTGGGGTATGAACTCACGATAATATGTAAAGTTTAGAGTACTTGTGAAAGTAAATGAAAATAGTTTGAGCATGTATCTCCCCAGTTTGTACACAATTAATAGAAAGTGGGGCTATGAAAACTCACTTGATAAATTGGTATGATGACAGAGTGAGTACACGAGATGTAGTGTGATGCTTTAACCTTGACCTATTGTGAATGATATGATACGTAATGAGTTATGATGTAATGTTATGCATGCATTTAGGTATATTATTTATACCATTTGTGAGTTTTGAAAAATAATACTTATCGTAGAAAAATACTCTTTTGATGTCTTGACCATTCTTAAATTACTTTACAAGTATTCGTCAAAATGTCATCCTACAATAGTTTATTAATGATTTATTGTGAAATTTTAACTTTTAGTCGGAAAATAATATAATTCGGAAATTTCATGAAAGTGACAAAAATGGCTTAGCAAAAGCTAGTAAAATGGTGTGCGTCGATCGTTAGGAAAGCGAACTCAGCGGTTTTGGAAACTTGTATCAAAATCTAGAAGTTTTAGTTCATGAGTTTTTCGACATAAAGGTCTCGAACATAAAGATAATAAGGTTAAAGATGGTGATTTTGTCCAGTGTTGTGTAAAAGTGAGTTTCGGCAAGTTTAAGCAACATAATTAATTTATTAAAACTCCGCTATACAAGCGGTTGAGTGGTTTTAGAAAATATGCTTGGTGATCTTGATTTTACTAGAAGACATTTCGTTTCAAAAGTTCTACATCATAGTTAAAAGCGGTAAAATCAACATAATGCGTTGTAGTTACCGTAACACTTGTCTCGTAAAAATAATATAGTTTTTATAAACTAAATGTAAGTATAAAATATATCGGGATTATTTTTAGAAGTAGCGGATTAAATATTCAAAATAATTACTCACGCGTTAACGTTTATTTAATATAAAATTTACGGCGTTTAAGGTGAAATGAAAAATCATGAATAAATTGATATGAAATGATGAATATGAGTTTGAAAATGACGGAATTGAGAATTATAATGAGTTACTTGACGGATCACGATCAATAACGACTCAAAGAGATGTTTTAATAAAAGTTGTTATCATTCAAGAAAAACTCATAGTTTGTTACAAAATACTTCCAATAGTTTTCGATGGTACACAAAAGATAGATCACGAGTTTGTGAAAATGATAACTTTATGTTTACCCACGATAAAAGGTCTTGTATTACTCGCTCCGTGCCATAGAGATGATCTTCAATTATTACGAGATAACATGCTTAAAAGGTCAACAACAATGTTGAGTGAATTCATAGGTTTGTAGTTAATCGGTTAAACACAAAAAAGATGATAATTGTAAACCAACAACTTATCATAGAAAATCACAAATTATTATCGATAAGCTCATGCAACCAATACTCATTTGCATACACCTAATTAACGGTATGCGTGTAGTTTGCCCCAAGGAGGTAATAACCAACTACCTAATGCAATTCAATATAGTGCATACAGTTATTTTCGATAACGAAGGCAGTCGTTACTCCCGTAGTACTATTCATGATATCGCATTCACCAAAGTATCTAATGGTTCATGATGTAGGGGTCTTTCGACTAATAACTTAGGCAATACCAATAATTAAGTAGCGAGCAGTTGTAAAAACCTTGTGTTATAGTTTAGAGCATGTATCTCTCATGGGTTTGTAAATATAAGTAAAAGCGAGGCTATGAACTACTTAGCGATAGTGATAAGCACAAAGAGATCAAGTGTGATATAGCGATTGGCTCAACCGGAACATAAGTCGAGATGGAAAGTCTTATAATAATGCTAAGCGTTTGGTTCACGACCAAAATGATGAGAGCATTGAATATACAATTCAATAGGCGATATTAACGTTGTTTTCACTTGTGTGGGTAGGGCTTAAAGTTCAAATTCAAAAGGCGTGCTATATCGAAACTAGTTTGTTATTCCTTAAATTTCACACTTATATGTAATTGAAATATTCCCGTTGTCGATTTATAAAAATAACGATGTTGCCAAGGGTTTAGTTTATTCACTTTTAGGATGTGTCGTTGTCGAATAATGTTTTCATATATTTATATACTTATAAATATATATAAGTTTATTAGTTATCGACGTAATAATTCTAATTATGAACACTAGGTCATCAAAATACTCGTTTTATAGAAACCGTTATAAGTTTAAAGTTTTCTAAATATTTTTCCAAATTTGTAATTTTTACCCTCAAGTTTCCAAATTTACACTTTATACCTTATACTTTGAAAAAGTGACAATTTGTACCCAAATATGTTTCTTACTCAAAATATTCAGAATTTCTGGTTTGGTCTCTAAGAAAATACATTTTACAAAATTAGTCCAAAAGTTATATTTTCACTTTTGGCCCTTATAGTTTCAAAGTTTACACTTTTGGCCAAAACTTTAGTTACCCTTTTAAAACTAGTTTCTCATATTTACAGTTTTCACCCTGGTTTAACTTATAAATCTACACCTTTAACTTTCCAAAATGTTTACTATTCACCCGAATGTTATAGTTTTTGCAAATCTAGTCCCAAAAATACGTTTTGACTTACTTAATATATTTAACTTTCATATTAGCTTATAGTTAGCTTATGGGCCTACTTTCATTATTATTGGGCTGGGTAAATGTTAATTGAGCTACGGTTTGACTCAACTGGGCCTACGGGTTCGCTTGGTTTTAGACAAGAATCGACATGGGGGGTTAAGAGTTTTTTAGGTCGTTTTAGAATTCGTAACTTGGTATAAGGTGTTCTTATGGTTCTCATTCGCAAAACAATAATCGTTGAGTGACGTTAAATAATGATTCTGCGACATGAGTTTTAAAAGAAAGTATGAAAGTTTGTAGTTAACACAAGTTATGTTTATGGTCTTGGTTGATGGAAGCGTATGTGCTTGGTCTCTTATCTTAAATATTTGTTTACATGTTAGTTATTTATGTGCTCGATTTCTTTAAGTGCAATAACAAGTTTAACGTGTGATATGTAACATTAACGAGAAGCGAGATATGAAAGTGAGTTGAAAGGAACTTACAACACCCTAGGGTGGTGGCGAGATTGAAGAAAGTGAATGTGATCAAATGAATCCTCGTTCCTTATACCCGAAACCAAATGACTTAAACCCTTCGTTTTTCCTTTCCTTTGACTCGATTTCCACAATGGACATTCTTTGCTTGTAGAAGTATTTTTAGTTTGTTTTGTTAAGTGTGAGTTTGTGGGTTCAACAAAGTGTTTAGAGGTTAGATTTTATAGTGGAAGCAAGCATGGTGCCTTCCTTATTTTATTTGTGATTCTTCTTAGTTTCAAGAAAGGATAAAATTATGTGTGAGAGTCTTAGGCATGCTCGGTTTGCAGTTGGAAATAATGGCACGTTTTTGGTTGAGTCTAGTCATATGGAGCATGGGAAACACAAGGTCCTTTGGATAATGAAGTCAAAGGTCAATGGATGTGTTTGGTTAATATTAAAATGAGTTTAGGGTGGCTTGGTTTTGCTTTTGTCCCTCTTGCTCACACATACGCTAATGATAGATTGACTAAGGTGATGTTTGAGTTTTGGTTTGCTTTGTGTTTGATCTTGCACGGAACCAAGGAAACAATGCACCAAAATTTTACTTGTGCCAATTGTGTAACAAAATAGTTAAGGGTGTGTTAGGATTGAGTATGGAACGGTTGGCTAGGCCCAAAGGAAAGGATATTGGTTTGGGTTGGGTGAGCAGAGCCCAGGAGAGAAACAAGTAGGTGTTGGATCGGGTTGGGCTAGGGGAGCCGATAAGGATAATAATAAAAATAAATATAAAGTTATTATATATAATTTATATATATAAAATAAATAAATAATATTATCGAGGTCGAGGTAAACTCGATCGGGTCAAAACGGTGTATTTTAAGCTTTTAATTCATGATTTATGATGCACATGCCAAATGATATACAAAATCGATATCAAGAAAATTTCATGGTTCCAAGATCCGTGCTTTATTCATGATCAGATAGTTAATGACATTTGAAACTTTTCGGGAGCTTACATAGACTCTCAGGATCCCCTAGCTTTCCTACTACCCAGAGACCACATAGACCACCGGCTCGTGTTCATTAGATGACCGTAGATGAAGCTAAAGCATCACGACTTTGTGACAAGTACATTCTTTGCGAATATATTACTGCTTCGTGTGCTATTTGATTACGGTCGAGATAGATATTTTGTATCCGAAAGGTTTAGTTGGAAATTTTATGTTCCGATTAGTCAACTAAACCCACCTTTAGATGTGTAAGTAGCTAATAACAAAGTAATACATGTAACCGATGTCTTCTAGAATTGCGAGATAGAAATTGATAATGGTAAATACAGCTTGATCTTATTCCCATCCCTATGGGAGAGCTTGATGTAGTCATCGATATGGGGCAGCTCGGTATGAATGAAGCCATCATTGTATGCCGACATAAGTGGCCGAGCTTCAGAACCCCAGTGGGAGGTAACAATCATCTATGGTGGCGTAAAAGGCTAACTTGCTATTTGTACTTATGCTAAAGCCAAGAAATACTTGGCGTGGTTGTCAAGCCTATTTAGCTCATGTGGTCGATATTGAAATTTGTTCGGACCTTGATAAAATTCCGGTTGTTGAGAATTTCCGATGTCTTTCGGAGGAACTCCGGGAATACCACACGATGACAGTGGCATTCCACATTGATCTTATTCTAGTGAGTACCCCTATTGCTAAAACTCCTATAGACTTGCTCCATCAATCACGGGAACTCATAAGCGATTAGAAGCGCTAGATAAGGGTTCATTAGCGAGTAGTTCCTATAGGGAGCACAGTTCTTTTGTAAAAAGAAGGATGGTAGTATCGCGTATGTGCATCGACTATCGAGCTTAATAAAGTTACTATCAAGAATCGTTATCCTCTTCCTAGGATAGATGATTTATTTGATCGACTATAGAGTATGAGTTTGTTTTCAAAAATAGACCTCGGATATAGATATCATCAGTTAAAGATTCGGGAAGAAGATATCCCAAAGACATCTTTCCGGACTAGATATGGGCATTATGAGTTTCTGATTATGCCATTTGGTTTGACGAATGCCCATAGCTTTTATGGACCTAATGAATTGGGTATGTCGTCCGATGTTAGATAAGTCGATTATTGTGTTTATTGTGACATCCTCATTTATTCCAAATCAACTAGTGATCACGAAACCATGCTGCCAAGTCCTCGACATGTTAAGATGAGAAAAGCTTTATGCTAAGTTCTCAAAGTGTGAATTACGGCTCCAGAAGTTCAATTTCTCGGGCATGCCATAAATAGTGAAGGCATTAAAGTAGATCTAGCTAAATCGGTGCCATCATGAATTGGGAGCAACCAAAACTCCCATAGAAATTAGATCGTTTCTTGGACTTGCGAGTTACTCTGCGTTTTATCCAAGATTTTGTAAAGATTGCTTCTTAGCTCACTAAGGTGTGTCATATGTTTTGAAATCTATCCCACATGCAACTAGGTAGTTCAACTCTAACCATCTCACAATCTTGTTGGGTTTAGGTTCCATGTTCTTAAAACTAGGTCTTTTTGATCATGGTGCCTAAGATCATTCAGCGATGGTTTATGCTTAGGAGGATTTTCTCAATTTTTTCGGATGGTCTCACTAAAGGAGTTTATTCTAACAATGATCGTTGAATAGAAGCTACACAAGCACAAAATTTATCAAATCCATCCAACCTTACACCCATCTCCTTTTGGATATCTCTAAGATCACTCACAAATTCATTAGAACAATAGAAAGCAATCCAATTTGTGAAATTCAATTGTTCCTCATTTGTTAATGATTCAAATGCAACTTCACTTGCCATAGCAACAAATGAAAAGGGTTTTACAAACACAAACACAAAGAAGGGGGATAGACTATAAGGAAGCTAAAAATGAGAAAAAAATCTTACTTGATAGGAATCAAGCAAGGGAACCTAAACGAGGTGGAAATCTAACTAGCTATTCTATTCCTTGATACGCGTACAACGCGCGTTCGGGTTCAAAGGAACTTCCTTTTCGTCGAGCAAGTTTTTCAACACCCTAGGCGGTGAACCTAATCGTTGTCTTGTAGTATTAGGGTAAGCCTGGGAATTGATATCGTTCTCTGGGAATAGGAATGCTAGTGAGAATTACTACGTAAGGTAGGGGTTGAGGAAGATTATTTTTATCTTTTTATATTTGTTTAGAAAATTGAAATTATGAATCTCGGGGTATTGGTTTGGGGGTTGGTATTTCTGAGATTACTCTACTTATCTAATTATCTAAGCTAAGGTGAGTGTAGTCTATGTCTATTGTTGTGTGCTCTTATGATGATTTAAAATGTGTTTACCTAGATGCTATTACTCTAGTTATCTCCTATTGATGGTTGAATTGTCACGTCCTTATTCTTAGCGTTGTGTCTTCTAAGGTCGTAGGGTATCGTTTCCCTAACTCTTTGAGACTACCTTAAGGTTATTGCCTCACGAAATCTCTAGGATTCATAAACTAACTCTAAGGTTACCTTTAGATGTTTAGCCTACAATAACTCTAGGTGATTATAAACTAATGTTCACAAAGATTACTCAAGCATTAAAAACACAACGAATGACGTATCACAATACTAGGTCAATCACAATTAAGATAAGAGACAACCAATCAATATTCAATACCTAGGTTTCATAGATCTAAGCAAACACACAAGTAAATTAGCCGGACATGGAAAACATGCAAGCATACACACAAACAATTGAAGACATAATTGAATTAATGAAGTAAATCACTTATCTTGTTGTAAAATAGGGTATGGAACCTAAGATCTGTCGAAGACATAAAAGTTTGGTTTAGGTTTTACTCCACAAAACTACCTCTCTAAAATTACGAAAATTGAATTCTATATATAGAGTTACAATGTGTGTGTCACTCTTTATTTGTGATGCCGTTGGTCGCAGCCATTAGGTTTTCGTCTTGCGCGTCGACTACTGTGGCGTCACTTATGCTTGTGTGCCGTCGACTTCATCTTACGGCGTCGGGATCCAAATCTGGGCCGTCGAGTTGTGGCCCTACTCGTTAAAACACGATGCCATCAGTGCAAAATAGCAATTTGGCCACGAGTCGTCACAAAGTGTGTTGTGACGGCGTCGCCATTTAGCTATAATGCCGTCACTATCTATTCAATGACTTGAGTGTCTTGATTCTTGACTTTGGCCATTTCTTCATATATTCGCGCCTTTTCGTCGAATAAGTGTCATTCAACAATTTGCCTTCAAAGAGACCTAAAAAGTGAAAAGGAACAAAATTAAGCGATATGAGATATAAAGTGATCGATTAAGGGCTTAAATGACCCTCAAAAGTGTACCTTTTAAATCTTTATCAGTTACTTACACTTTTATAAAAATACATAGTTAAATAAACATGTAAGTAAAAAGTTTGGACTATCCATAAACAAAGTGTTAGGATTTAGTAAATCCAGTTATTAAAGAGTCGGTCACCTCAAGTATATGTAATCGTTAGAAAGCTCGTAGTCGTAGATTAGTTAATGTTTAGTAGTATTTAGTGAAGTAACATCGTGGAGGACGGACGGGTCTTTACCCACTGTATGCCTGATCCACAACCCTTTGGTGGCGTTTTATGTAAGAACTATAAATACTCTCTACCTCCCAAGGTAGAGTTGGAGCTCATAATAAGATTTTTCTTTCTCACTAAAGTTCCCAACCTCAACTTTCTCTCTCAAACATCATTTATCGCCTCTTGATCTTTGGTTTAATGTGTTTGTGAAATCCAATATGTTACAAATGGTATCATGAGCCATGGTTTGATCATCTCTCTTACATATACTTGGATTTCTAGTGGTTTTAGATGGTTTTGAGTTTGAAAAGCGTTTAGTAGTTTTGCATCATTTGGATCATTTTAGTGTTAAAGTTTGAATTTTGGATGTACTTTTGTGTTTAGAATCATTGTAAGTGCTTGGGTTTGATTTGGTAAGCTTGAATCACGTGGTTGAGCTTGTTTTGGATTGAAAAGTGTGTTTTAAAGTTTTTCTTGCTAGCGACTTGGTTCTCGTAGTATTTTTCATCATAGCGACTTGCTTTAGTAAAGTTAGCGAGTTCTGGTGTTAGTTGTTAGCGACTTGTCTATTGAGACAAGCGGAGCAAATAGTACAAGTTAGTGGATTCTCCACTATGGCTAGCGACTTGGTGAGGTTAGCGACTTGCTTGAAATTGTTAGCGAGTTGTAGTGTAAATTGTTAGCGACTTGATACTAGCGACTTGGATCTTAGCGAGTTGTTCTTTAACAACAAGCGTGTCTAGCGACTTGGTGTTAGCGACTTGGACCTTAGCGAGTTGCTCTTTAGCGACTTGGTGTGTAGCGACTTGGTGCACTAGCGACTTGTGTCTTAGCGACTTGGTTCAAGAATTCGTAGCGACTTGGTTGATTTTGTTAATGTCTGGTTTTCTCTTGATTTAGTAAAATCCGTGAAAGAATCTATTTCTGGTTTAATCATAGAGTTATAAAATCACTGTAATCTGTTAACATGTCTACTAGCGTTCCTACAATCATCTCATTTTGTTCTTGAGGATGTTCAAGCGGTGGTTGGATACTAAATCCACCCATGTTTGACAAAATTGACTCACGACTCTTGGGCTGTGAATCAGTTATCTTGTCTTGGAAAGGAAAAGCGGAGTCAACATTCTCAAGTCTATTGATGAAGGACCTTATCAGTTGAGACTACAAGAGACTTAATTGATACATTTGCGAGATGGAACAATGATTTATGGAATAGGCGAGACCAAATCGTATGATGAGCTCAATGATAAGGAGAAAAAGAGATTCGATCGACATCGGGGCCTCTAACGTTATACTTGAGGGTCTTCGAAAGACATCTACAAGCTTATCAATCACAACAACTGAAGCCAAGCGGTTTGGGATAATGTCAAGATGCTTCTCTCGGGTTACGAATTGACAAAGGAAGGCAGAGAATCACGGTGTATGATGAATTTGAGCACTTTAAGATGAAGCAGGAAGAAAGTGTCTATGAATATTACGTGAGATTCCACAAGCTTGTGAATGATATGAGGAATATCAAAATGACCATGCCAAATATTCAATTTGAATTCAAAGTTTGTGAACAACATGAATCTAGAATGGCATAAGTTTGTCACCTCTGTGAAGCTAACAAAGGTTGAAGAATACCACTATGAGCAACTTTATGCATTCCTTAACACAAAATGAGAGACATGCTATGTTTGAAAAAGGATTCTTGAGCAGTTCAAAACCAACAGGGAGAAACAAGTTCTTGAATGATTCAACGACCTTTTACACAAATGTTGGAATTACCACTAAAACTTCTCAAGTCATACCCATGGGTAATGGTAATTACAAGCTCATCCACGATCCGACATATAAGCCTCGACCCAAACACATTCATGGAAAACTTCATCAATCAAGCATGTCTCTCACAGTTAGTCAAAACATGAACTCTCCCACACACCAACAATAACCTCGAATAGCATCCAATCCACACAATCAAGCTCTTGTCGGAGATGGGAAGGTTATGGTGCAACAGTTCAAGAAAAGCGGTATGAACAAAGAAGTGGTGGAGTAGGAGGAGGTATGTGTAAATCGAATAAAGGAAGGAATGGTAATCGGGGACAAGCAATGCCAATTAAGTGCTACAAGCTGTGGTGGTGATGGACACATAGCGAGGCGCACTTCTCCCAACGCCTCAAATCTGAGTACTTCAAAGACAAGATGTTACTTGTGCAAGCTCGGGATAATGGGCATGTTGGATGAAGAGGAGTTGTTGTTTCTTCTTTGAGGCAATGCCAAGACATATGATCACGAGATGTGGATGAGCAACCAATTAGGAGATAGGTCATAATCATCGAATGCCTTTCAAGTCGCCGATTGTGATGCATATGACTCGGGGCGTTGATGATGAACCTCTGCATGAGACAATTTTCATGGCTAGCATTTCTCCAATGGTCTCTCAAAGGTCCCTCACCACATAAGCTAGTCCATCAAAGAATCAATCATCTCGGAGGTATTAAAACTATCGATGATGTTGATGAGCAAAAGATACATGACAAAGTACAATCAATGAAACTTTTGAGTCGGATATTGAAAATATGGGTAATATCAATGTTGTCCCATATGATCAATATGTGAAACAAAGTGAAAGTGAGGCATACCAAGTGATGCATCTTCGCGGTTAATGATGACTATGTTTTGATGAATAGGCGCATGTACTTTGATGATTACATTATCTACGAACTATAAATAGCTACTTTATAAAGAACAAGTAGCTATTTATGAACAACGTCTAAGTTTGAGTTAACCACCGTGAGCGGAAATGGATGACCAAATCGTGCAACTATTAGAAAAGTAAGTTTAGAGAAAAGTGTTAAAACAAGAGTTAAACTCTTTACAAGAAAAGCTTTCTAAAGCGCTAGCAAAACAAGAACTTCAAGAAAATGTTAAAATGCTTAAGCAAGAATTGATGCTAAGGAATCAAAACTTTTGAATGATTTTCTAATCTAAAAACCTTGAAAAACAAGCTTGAAAATAAGTTGTGCGTACAAGGAACACCATTGATCGCTCATGATCACTAAGCATAGAGTCTTAAGCGATAAGCACAGTACCCACATTATAAAGGAATCTAATCACAGTATGGTAAAATTGCAAAAGGCTGCTCAAAATGTAATCTATGATAGCAATGAGATTCTTAAACCTAGAGCGAAACCTAGTTGCATTGGTGCGAGGGAAGATAGAAAACTAGATGATGCATCTAGGAGAAAATGAATAAGAAGCTTAATGATCCTGCGTGTAAAGAGAATAACATAACGATCAAACCTCATGATTACACTAAGGAAAATTGGATATCCTTGAACATGTTTAAGCCTCAAACTCAATTAACCTTGAGCAGATCTTTTGGAAGAAAGATATGGATAAGCTAAAGTTAATGTACTTGTTGAAACAAACACTCCCCTTAGGAAAATACTGCGACTACATGTATCCTCGAATACACCAATGCATCTAGTCCCTAGATCTGTGCCACTAATAGCAAGACCTTAATCACCTATATATGTTGTTTATCATTTGTTTGTTGATTTTGAGAAAACATGTAAGAAGAGAATCACACCCTCTGAGGGATAGCGGGGGAAAGGGGTTTGAACAAACTAAAGAATGTTATTTAAGCGAGGTCATGCCTTTCTTCAAACAATTAAAGATCAACTTGAGAGTCTTCAAAAGGATAAATTCGAGATATTAAAGAAATGGAAAGGAATTTGATGCAATGATAGTTGAAATGAATGACTATGAGCAGGAACTCAAATATAATGAAGTTGAAAGGAAGAACTTGCACATCTTAAATGAGAATTTGATTTCGAGTTGTGTTGCTCAAGATGTGTTTTATCTTTGTTACTAAGCACTCTATTCGCTTCTCGATTTCATGAATTATCTATTGCATTGAAAGTTTCCCATGATCGTGTCATTGAGCTTGAAAACAAAACTCAAAACTAAGTGAGAAAATTGATCGGGAGGATCACGATAATTTGGTAAAACATCTTTCTAAACTAGAAGTTGAACATTTGATTTACAACTAAAATATCAACATCTTAAAGAAAATGTCAAAACCTCAAATATCAAGACATCCTCGGATGTTCGAGTTTGATCGAGTTTTCGGATAAACAAGCGTGAAAAATAGATTCAAGCTCATTGTAACACGATCATAAAGTTGAAAGCCCAAATCTCTCAATTAAAGGGTGAAAAGAACAATGTGGTGGCTCCCAGAATGCCTCCTCCTTTAAATTCTCGGTATTCTCAAACATTTCATTTTCAAAACTTAGTTAATGCTTTACAAAAGCGAGAATTTTCTAGAAGAAAATGAAAAGTTAAACGACACTTTAAAGAGTTATATGATTCAATGAAAGTCACTCGTGTCAAAAACAATGAAAAATAACGTCTTTACAAAAGAAATTGAGAATCACGAGGAGATAGGAAAAGGAAGCGCACTTGTCTTTAATGAGAATGTTGCATCAAGATCATCCTCGGTTGCAAATATCTTGTTATTAAATACATTCCTCCTCATCTTAGGAACAATGAACTTGTGTTTCATAACTATTTTGCTCACCTTAAGGATAGTCTAGAATGTCTCAGTGAGATTGTGGAAGAGGATTTTATAAATAAGCCTCTTGGCGGTGAAATTAGGTTTGCGTGCATTCAAGCCAAGCGATCTCAAGAGCTACTAGAATGTTTAATTGCAACATGTCCTAAATCCTTAGATGCAAAAGGAAAAGGCATGATGCCTTGTTCTATGCCTAGTGCCAAGCATACAAACCATTCCATGTCCACTTTTAAGAAAGTAAACACTAATGTGCCTTGAGTAGTTCGGATCCACACACTTCTAGTTCGGGAATGCAAAAAGTAGCAAAACCAACTAATGTTCCAATTCACTCTACTGGGGTGATAACGCTCAGTTGTGCATATTTTTAGTAGCGTTATGTGTGCTTTTATATACATTATTTGGTTATATTTAAATCGGTATAATGCTTAAACACATCGAAAGATGTTTGTCTAGTGTTTATAACCAAGTGCGAGAAGCGGATGGAAAATGAAGAAATATCGACAAATCGAAGATTCCCGTTTGATAAATCTAAATCGGTATCTCAAGGACCTTTGAAGACCTTAGTGATTGAAGAACCAAGTTCTACAAGACATAGTGAAGAAAAAGATCAAGTTTTCATAACTTTCGAGAAGATCCAACGGATCGGTTACAACGAAACCGATTCGGTTGGGCGACGAAAACACTATTTTGTCGCCATGCCACCGATCGGTGCAACCCCTTGACGGATCGGTTGGCGATTAGAAGACTAACGGATCGGTTGGTCGTATGGCCGATCCGGTTGGAGAAGCTACATCGCCAAACTTCATCACTAAGCTTTCCTTTGCATCCAAGCGATTCTAGGTCCTTCTCTTGGTGTATTCTAGTCCTTCCTTACTCCTTGGGCCAAGTTAAGCATTTAACACCCAGGCCTTAGACTTAGTATAAATAGAGGCTAGCTGTGAGCATATGAGACACACCTCAATTACAAATCTCTCTACTCATCAAACCAAGCCTTAAGCTCTTAAATTAGTCCTTAGAAATCCGGAAGTTTGGGTTCGGAGTTCCACATTTGGAGGCCAAAACACCAAGAAGTCCACCACGATCCTTTGGGAATCATTACTTCACCATTTGTAATCTTATTCCAAGCATTGTAAGACTTTTAATCATGTTTTCTAATGATCAAAGTTATGAGTTTATGTTCATGTTTGCTATGGTGGCTAGTTTCTTTATACACTTGCTTAAATGATGTTGATTATCGGATGATTAGTTAGTGATTGTGTTAACATGTCTTAATTCAATTTCAAGTTGATTCTAAGATCCAATTGTGCTAAAGTTTCATAGTGACATTTGTTAATCAAGTTTGGCTAATTGATAATAATCATTGGAATTGAAAGAACTTATTGTTATTCAACTAGTCATAATCATTTTGTCTATGGATGATTGTTTTACCCATTATTCTTGATTATACAAAGGAACTAAGGTGTGGTTGTAATAGAAACACTTTTAGATTATCAAATTGGATTGGTTGGAAACATCTAAATGGTCGTAAGATTAGTTGTTGAGAATCAATTGTAGCCTTTGTCTATGATCGGTTACCTTTTGTATTGACCATTTCTTAAGCAATTTGATGAACAAGTGGATGTTTTGTGTTTAAGTTTATGTATGTAGACTTATGAAACTTGAATTGATCTTGAATTGATTGGTTAAACTTAATGCTTGTTTTTATGAACTAAAATCTTGTGAAGGTTTAACTTATAAGAACAATAGATTAGTTTTCAAACTAATGATCATAACCAACATGTTAAGTAGTTAACACAATCACATTAATCTATGATATGAAACTAGTTTAAGCAAGTGTAGTTTTTAATCATCTGAATTTCATTATATCTATTTGCTTTGTTATATGTTTTGGATAGACTCCGTTAATTCAAACTTGTGTTTAGATTCACTCAAATCCCTGCGAACGATCCCGACTTATGTTAGGAATTAGAAAATTCCATAGTAAAAGAGTCGGTCACCCCAACTATTATCTAGCGTAAGTTAGCTCGTAGACTTGTCGTTATTCGTTATGTAGTAGTTAATTAGTTAATTTGTAGCGTAGAATAGTGTAGTGCAACACGTGGAGGAAGGACGGGTCTTTACCTTGTATACACGATCACGGGCCGTCGGAGGTCGTTTAGTTGTAACCTATAAATACCCTCTACCTTGCAAGGTAGAGGGTTGGAAAGTTCTAATCTAATATTCTACACTTTTGTTTATCTCTCTAGAATTCCCTCTCTACTCTCTTCATCTCTCTAACCATGGCATTCATATACTATCATCATCCTAGACCACCCGAATCATCAAACAACATAATATTCACGATCCTTCATTTGGTACCAGAGCCAGGTTATATTGTTTTTTGGTGATTCGAATGGTTTTCCATATGGTTTTTGTTGTATGCGGTTTGATTCGAATGGTTCTTGGAAACTTGCTTTGACAATGTTGGTCGAATATGTTTTGACTTAAGATGTGCTAAACTGTTTTTATTTCATTTGGTCAGTTTTTTTTTGTTACAAAGTTTATAACTGTCCTTATATGTATTGATTAATGTTTCTAAAACTGATGGTGTGGTCAAAATGGTTAAGTCCTTGAGGTCAAATACGTCTTCTAAGTCTTTATCAGTTGTAACTGCGTTTTCTGGTCATTCTTTTGGAGTCAATCAGTGGTCAAAAGATGATTTTTCTATCCAGTTTCTGGATTTTTCATCTATGCGAGTTGGCATAAATTCTTTGAAGCGAGTTGTGTTTGTGATGTTTGTCTTAACTCGCATTATTGAATGCGAGTTGCCTTCGTGTCCAGATTCACTGAATGTACTTTTGCGAGTTGTCATTTTTTATGTCATGATGCGAGTTGGGTTTCTTGTCCAGCTTTAATGCGAGTTCCTTAACTCGCATTTGGTATATTGGCACCTGCTTTTGAGCGAGTTGCTGCTAATGCGTGTTGATAACAGATGCAAGTATGCGTGTTGATAACAGATGCAAACATGCGAGTTGGTTAACTAAAATGATGCGTGTTGCACTCAACTCGCTTTTGAGCGTGTTGTTACTTATGCGGGCTAGTTCTGAAGCGAGTTGTCAGGTTGTGTAAACAAGAATGTATGCGAGTTGTGGTGAACTAAAATAGATGCGAGTTGTGTTGTGCACAAAGAAGATCCGTTTTGACAAGAAAGGAAGATGCGACTTGACACTATCTTAATGCGAGTTGACTCATGACTCATGACTACGGTTATACAAAAGAAAGGTAGAAGAAGAAGTTTTTGACTTGACCACATCACCAACATACCATATACCAAATAACCACAACTCATCTCAACTTCAGTGTACTAACATCATCCAGTATTCTATATGATGAAGCAATCATAAGCGAACTACACTATGACTCAACCATTCATATAAACAAGCCCTTGAGATCTCGATTATTACTTTTATGACATTGATTCACATATGAGAATAACAAGAGCCTCATTCGTAATAACATCACGGATCTTCTATATCAAAAACCTTCAACGAAAATGAAATGAATATTAAAGATCTCGGTCTAGTTTCGGGGTGATTCATGGGTACATCATCGTGCAATACCCTCAAAACTACCTCATCACGAGATCAAATCTCAAGACTCAAAAGCGAATAACCCAAAATCTCAATTTGGGTTCATGAGGTTCCAAATCTATTAAAGAATCACCAATATTTTGAACCTCGACACATCATTGATTTTGAAAGCGAATAGTATAAGAAAATCAAATAAAAGCCTTGTAGCGATAAATTATCTCGAGACCTCGGTCCATCATTTTCGTGTGATTCATAAGAACACCAAGACTATCAAAGTCATACGAAATAGACTTATCATCATTGATACATTATGAAGACTTGCTTCATGTACTTTCGAAACAACAATAAAAAGAAAATAACAAGCATGTTATTTCTTGTTTACTTGTTCGTTATTAATGATACTTAAACAGAAAGAAGCAAATTTAAACCTACCTTGGTTTAACTTTGAAGCTATGTCAAAGCCGTTTCATATGATTGAAGGCCATCCCTGTGGCTCTTTCGATTGTCTAAGGCCATCCCTGTGGCGTGATGTTTGTCATCAACAAGGTGTGAAGGTGTTCTATTGTCTCTTGTGTCATATGAGCTGTAAAATAAACCAAGAGGATAATAGGCGTTGTGTTTGGTTTCACAATCTCAGTGGGTGTGATGATTTTTTTTCATGTGAGCTCTCTGATTAAGAAAGAGGCGGATGTATTTTTGTGTGAGAAGAATTAGGGTTTGGTGAAAGAGGCGGAGATAATTAGTGAGGTTTATTAGGGTTTGTGAAAATACTAAAGTGAGTGTAATGTGCGTGTTATATACACCAGATTTTTTGGGTTGAGGTGTTGTATCACTGGATCGGGTGTTATGCCACATGGGCCGAATGACACTCATTGAAATGGGCTTTTAGTATTGTGTTCGTTGGCTGAAGTCTTGGTATTTGATACTTTGGTTTATACATTTTCATGAAAGGATATTATGTCACGGCTTGAATTGATGATTATACAAGGTTGACTACGGGGTTGTTTGTTCGGTATTTCTTATTTGGATTTGAAGTGAGGTTTTTCGGTAGCGTTTACTTATTTTCGTCTTCTTTCTTTCTATCCTTCCCGAAGATGACTTGTTTGGGCATTTTATTGAAGGTGATAAAGACTTGGCTATTTAATTACGGTTGTGATTCTTTCTCGCTTAACCCACAACGTAACTATCACTTCGGTGTCTCAATAAGATTGAGGATACGTCAAGAGGTTTTGTACATTGGGTACACCGTTTCTTCTTCACAAGGATTAGTACAAGTTTAAGTAACAAATCTGGGAAATTCTACTTCATGATCAAGTTTGGTATATCGGGTTTACTTCTCCATGTGGTCATTACAATAGCCGAAGCAGACGCGTGAATGATGTGTTTTCCAAAGTGTTGATTGGATGGTTGATGATGTTGATGATGTTGGATAATGGACCGTTGATGAACATTGCATGTTCCCTAAAGCAGATATTCTCGAAACCAAAGTCGTCATAACACATTCAAGCTGACATTGTTTACGGTTTTGTCTTGATTTTGTAAAATCCGCGAAGAACCTATTTCTCGGTTTAAATCATAGACTTGTAAAATCCGTGACAATGGAAACATCACGGTAATAGTAAAGTGCATTTCGGATCTATCTTACGGTTTATTCTTGGTTTTGTAAAATCCATGAAAGAATTCTATTTTTCGGTTTAAACTATAGAATTGTAAAATCCGTGATGATGGAACCATCTTGGAGAAAGGAAAGCGTATTTGGGGTCCTCGATGTTGGTGTTACGGTTTACGCTTGAACAAGGGATAAAAGGTGTACTTCATGAATTGGATGTGTGTTTGGATATTCGTCATGGCGGTTTGGTTATTACAAGGTTTTACGGGGTTATGTGCTTTTAACCATGGTGGGATGAAACCATTATCATAGTTCACTTAAAAGCGTCAAAGAAGGCTAGATTTGAGCTTTTAACGGAAGATGTGACAACGGAGTTAATTCACTATTATTTATTTGAGGTTGAAGTGAAATATCACGGCGAGTGTACTTAGTATCCGAAGGTATCGGGGATGGTTGGATGAAGATTCTTGAGATCCTTGTTCGAGCTTATTATCAAAAACGAAGACTTGGAAATCTAGTTATTGTTGGGTGACTTTTACCTTTTCTTTTACCACTTGGGGAATTGGGCTCTTATCACCACAAAATAACTATCACTTAAAGGAGTTACGTTGTAGTGCTCGATGTCACATTCAATTGTGGATTTTCAAGAGGTGATGTCGTCTTATACTTGATGGTTGGTTGGATGAAGAGTATAGAGTACTTAGAGATTCAATGGAGCATGAAGTCTCGGCACCGCTCTTTGTTACATATGTGCAAGTTTAAGTCACGAGTTCGGGTTAGTTTACTTGAGGTCAAATTCATCATATTGGGTTTTCTCCATCATTTGTCACTACAAAGAGCCTCTTGAATGATAATGGGATTGATTACATGTTTTGCTAAGAGAGTCGAAAAGAGAGATTATGGCGTATGAACACATCGGTTCATGCCTCGTACTCTAAAGAAAAGAAATGTGTGCGTTTGATGCGATTATCTTATGAAGAAGAGAAATCTTCTTATGCGATACTCACATCGATTCGTTCATGCCTCATACTCTAAAGAAAAGAAAGTGTATGCGTTTGATGCGCTTTATCTTCGAAGAAGAGAAATCTTCTTATTATGACCATTCTCATCAACATGCTTCATACTTTTTCCATGCGCTTGGTCATCAAGTGAACCGGGCTCTTGTTGATTGTTTTCTCATTCCACTTGCTCGATTATAATGAAGATGGCGACATCATGTGCTTATTTTATGGAGAGAAGTGTGAATAGAACATTTGGATGATTTCACTTATTTAATCAAGAATGGCAACTCCGTATGCAATTCTTGAGGGAGAAAAGTGTGAATTTTTGCATTGTTGATTGATATTTGAGAATATAAATGGTCATCGGCTCTAAACTCATGTAAGAACCGAGCTTCTTCTTATCGGGTCATCTTCACATGGGTTTTTCTCTTCTAAGAGCCGTTGGTTGACATCTTCACTCGGATTGATGAGTTTATCGACAAAGTGCTTCCGGTTAATGCTTCACGTATACATCAACATGATGATTCCGAACAATCTCTGTTCTTGTTTGATGTGATTGGTAGTTTGGTGTTACCATCTTGTGTGTTCGTTGTGGCACCGATTGTTGATTTCCTTGATGAACATCTTTCTGTTCTTGTTTGATTGGGAGGATTTTAGTTAAGGGATTTGCAAGATGTAAGTTAATTGGGATGCTTTTGGTGGGATGCTTTTGGTGTGAGTTGAAGATGTTAACTATCTATTCCCCAATGAACAATCTTGAAGAAGGTCGAGTCTGATCATTCTACATTTTACGCTACATGTTAGAAGACTAAAGGCGAGTTGCATTTAACGATCTAAAGACTTCTTCTTAATCGGGCATTTATCAAGCAGTTGTCGGTTTAGGGAGAGCACTAATTGGGAGAAAGTTATAAGTCGATTCAATTCCCAATTAGACTTGCTCATATTCTTTAGCGATGACTACTCGAGGCGTTGATATTGACTATTGTTGGACATTTGACACAAGGTGATTACTTGAGTTAATCATTTATCACTTATTTGAGATTGAAGTTGACTTTCACAAAGGCGTGTTCTTATTTGATAACTTGCTCGGGCTTAAGAATTTGAGTTGAAGACTTGGCTTATCTAGTTACCGGATCGAGGTGGATGGTTGAAGACACGGTTAACTATCACTATTAGGAGTTACTTTGTTTTACTCGATGTCACACGCATATGACGGTGTGGATAAAGCAAGAGGTGTTAATGTCTCATACTTTGTTTGGGTAGTGAGTACTTAGAGATTTGCTTGAAGCATAAATTTCTACACCGTTCTTCCATCATTAGGTGCAAGCTTAAGATACAAATGTGGGGAAGTTGACTTGAGTTTCAAGTATGGTTTAGCGGGTTTTCTTCTTCGGTGGTCACTTCAAATTGTCTACATAAGGGTTGATATAAATAGTCGAGAGAGTCTTGACAAGTTGATTCTCACAAAGAATTCAAGTGTTCTTCTCAACAAATTTCTAGTATCACGGGCTTTCAATGAGTTGTTGATTCGAAGCATCAAAAACCACAAGGGAAAGGAGACACGATCTAAGCGCGAGTAATCTTGATGAACTTAATTCTTCTAAGTGATTGAAGATAGGAAGACAAATGTTATTACCGAGAGAAACTCAAGGTTTGACTCATGGCGAGTAAACTTGATGAACTTAATTCTTCTAAGTGATTGAAGATATCCGGGAAAACAAATGTCATGACCGAGAGAAACTCAAGGTTTTACTCATCAGGCGTTTAGTGTTCTTATTCCAACTATGTGGGGAAGAGATGGAAGAGAAAGTTTCTAAAGATAAAGAGGTACACAAGTGGTGATTTCGATGGTATCGCAATGATCGGGGAGAGAAATTGTGTACATGAGGGAGGCTCGGTTGTTTCACTTGAGTGCTTAATCGGTGATTCGAGATATAATCACTTATTCGGAGTTGACATCCGCAGAGATTGTCATCCATGAGAGATAATCGATGACTTGGCTTTGCTTCTTCAATGTTATCGATTATTAATTCCTTGGGTATTGGTATACCGGATACTTGAGCTTCATACACGATCATCGGGGAAGAAAAATGTGAACATAGGGAGGTGTTTTCATTCCCTCATGATGTGTATTCGGGAGAGCTCTTGGATATTGGTGTACTTGGTTCTTGAGCTTCATACACGTTCATCGGGGAAGAAAATGTGAACATGGGAAGGTGTTCTTCATTCCCTCATGAAGTGTATTCGGAGAGTTCTTGAGCATTATACTAAGAGGCCGACTGCATCAATTCAACTACTTGGGGAAGTGTTCTCTTGACACCTTTTGGAATGGATTGCGTGGACTTCGGTGGTTATGAAATTTGAGAAGATTATTTATGAGTGGGATGATACGTTGTTGTTGTTCTTGTTGATGATATAACCCCGAATGGAGATCCTCGATTATCGTTCTTAAATGGAGCAGCAGGATTTATGATAATGGTGTGCTTCTTGGTGCACTGGCTAATGCAAGCTTGAAATAGAGCTTTGAATCGCTCATCTAAAGGATTTTCGGTTTGGGGGAAGTCGCAAAGTCTCACTTTCGGATGGTTCAATTTCTTTCTTCTATTCAAGAGCCTCGGAAGCTTTGGTGGTGAAAGTTTTAGGGATGATGACTTCTATCTTCTACAACGGGGCTTCGATATCCTTATCTCGGTACTCGTATCATCATCTTCTTAAACTATATCATCTACTCTATCCTTGTATATATTTATTCGAAAACCAAATACAAAAATATAAAACCAACAAAAGAAAATAGAAAAATATAAAACCTTCAAAATCCATAAAAATCGAGAAAATTTCAAAAATACCAAAAATATGTTTTCTAAAGACATGTCTTACGGTATCGATAACATCTACGGTCTTAGAAATGTCATTCAATAATGGCACGGGACCATAGATGAAGTTCGAGCAGGAGGTGTAAATATTCTTTTCAAAACATGTCACAAAGTATGGCTTACGATTATTTGATTGTAACCAGCGCTTCAATAAAATGGCTTGCGATTATTTTGATGTAACCCGTGCTTAAAACTATGGCTTGCTATTATTTGAGATAGCAACCCGCTCTTCAAAAGAAAGGAAAGTGCTACGCTAAACCAATTTTCAAATATTTCGTGCACTTATCCTAAAACATTTGAGGAAAGTATGTCGAAGGATGCTTGTTCCTACACAAATGTTTTTCCGTCTAAAATTCTTGAGAAAAATATTTGTTGTTTTTCAAAATGGTGGTAAATGAGTTGCTTGTAAATCAATCGATTCGTAGAGTTTTATAAAATTGAAAACTCAATCAATGACTTCAGTGCTTTTAATCTTTTAGAAAATGAGTCATTGATTGAGGGGAGAATGTTTTCAAATTTATATCATCTAACGGACTTTCTTAATTATCCTCGTGCTTAATTAAAAATATAATTGCCTATGTTGAAGGACTAGGTTTCTAGGATATGATTGTTAGGTTTAGATGATTAGAGTTTGAAAACACATTATTCCCATGCTTTATATGATCGATTGATATGTTGAATTGACTTTTATTAGTCGATTGTTGTTTGGGTGATGTCGACCACCATATATTTGTATGTGTGTTCACTAACGATCACGGTATATTGGTATAAAAGAATGTTCCGATCCGGATCCCACAATTGAAGATGATTGGATGCCGAAAGGAAAGGGTAACTATTTCTTGGGTTGACAAATGAAGAAAGCGAGCTTAATTGGACTTCAATGGAGAGTTGGCATAAATGCAACGTAAGAGGTCTCCTTGCATCGCAGATGGTTTTTTCTAAGTGATTGAAGAAACGGAGCTTAATTTGACCTCGGTTGGCATTCAAAATGCAACGTAAGAAGAAGTCTCATTGCATCTGCAGACGGTTTTCTTTCAAACCCTACGGCAACAACGGAAGCTTCTCAACCACCTAACGTATCTTTGTGCAGGATACCATTTTTAAACAATTTTGAATAATTGAATTAAATTGTTTTGAAAATGGAAAATATTGTTTTGAAAATATATTGGACTAAATTTTGAAAATCACGGACTTCATTTTATCAAAACCTAAGTCACTCAATTATTGACTTACGGTCATGGATTGAGGGGAGAGTGATTTAAAATAAAATATTTTCAAACGATATTTCTTCACAAAAGTCCGGATTGTACAATATAAGTGGTGATCTAAAGATTTAATGTTATGTCATGGTATGATTTTTCTTTAGAATCAAGGTCTTTCAAAATGAAATTTTTACATTCTTGTTTGATTGTGAAATTGTTTTGTTTTACTTAAAGATCTCTTAAAAACTATCATACGACACTAACAATCTTTAATGTCTTAAATGGTCCTTATCGTCATCTTTCAAAATTGAATCTTGCCACGTCTTTCCTAAAATTTTTCTAAATGATTTAAATCAATTGGGATCACAAATCTCAAATGGTTTGAAATTTACGATCGGGGGAGAGATCGTGATTTAAATCTCAAATCTGTTTTAATGGAATTGGTTTTAGTCCTTAAAGGCACTCCTGCCTCCATGTGCCAAACGATTTCAAATACATAATGCACATGTTGAGGAGGAGGATTTATCCAAAACCGGATGAGTATTTAAACAAGGCCACATTTTCTCCCATGTTTTCTAAACCTAATTAAATCACTTGGGATCCAAAATCTCAAAGGGTTTGATATTTTTGATCGGGGAGAATTTGTGATTTAATAATGAAATTTGATAAAAGGTGATCGTTTTGATTTAATTGTGCCTTTGCTCTCTCATATGTGCTAAACGCTTTCGAATCTCGAAGCACATATTGAGGGGAGCATAACTATCGAGTACAAAAGTTTTTAAAGAGATTTATAAAGTACCTTGATTGAGTTTTCAAATGGTTTCTTAATGGCTCTTGTGATTGTGGATGTGCTTCAAAAGAACTCTTGCCTCTATGTGTTAAAATGATTTCTCTTATCCTATGCACATATTGAGGGGAGAATTTTACCAAGAAAATCAAATGGCTTTTTCGTATGAAAATTGTGA
Source organism: Chrysanthemum lavandulifolium (assembly GCA_022545495.1). NCBI lineage: Eukaryota > Viridiplantae > Streptophyta > Magnoliopsida > Asterales > Asteraceae > Chrysanthemum > Chrysanthemum lavandulifolium. Next base: position 171,152,216 of record CM040246.1, read on the forward strand.
TCAAAGAAAATATTTCAAAGTCCTCTTGCCTCCTTGTGCTAAACAATTTCTAAATCATACGCACATGTTGAGGGAGGTTTTCTAAATGATCAAAACTATTAAGGTACAAAATGCTTTGATCTCGTATCACAAGTACCTTGATTGTTTTCCAAATGATTTTTCAATTGGTTTTAAGGAAGAATGAACAATACCAAAAGACCGACCATTTTACTTTATGTATGGAGTTATAAGGATGGTTAGGTTAGGTATTAGTTCCCACGATCCGCCGAGCCGGAGGGATCTACCGAGGACAATCCACTAGATAGTGTAGAGTCCTTAGGTATGATGAAAAAGGGAAAAATGAGATATGGGAAGAGTGCGGATGAGGCGAGCTAGTCTTGGAATAAACCCAACAAGGTTCTAGTTATGAAGTCTCGGTAAGCTTGAAGGGTTGAAGAATGAAAAGAAATGAATGTGAAAAAGGGTGAAAAGAAATAGCCCTCCATCAATTCAACCTTAGGGCGTAAACCGGGTTCAATACATATGCTACTGGTGTTTACTAAGGTAACATCGGTATTGAAGACAAGGCGTCATGGACCCGATGACGCCTTGCACTAAACTTCCCAAGCCACTCAAGTTCCTCTTAAAGGGCTTGTTTCATTCTCACGGGAACCGACATAATCTATCGACTTTCTCTTAGAGATTGTTGATATTGAAGAAGGAGACCCTCTCCTAGTCTCCGACACAGAACCAAATATGCACAATTGAGTCTAGAGCCAAGAGATCATCCACAATATCTCGTTAGGACACTAAATTCTTGAAGACTTGCTTTTTCACACAATGTGGAAAGTAAGTATATATTAAGAGTCCCACGCATTATCCTTGTGGTATTGCGAACATCCGAGTGATATGAAAATATTCACGATGAAGATGGAAATCCTTCTAGAGCCAACATCAAACAAGCTCTTGGTGGGTGACATGTGAGATCTTCTCAAAGATCAAGCTTGTGACAACCGGATAGAAACGATGGGAGATTCATTCTTGAATCAACCTTGGTCCAGAATGGAATTGACGAATACTTTTGGAAAAACCGTTCGATGTGCAAACCTTCTTTTCTCTAGCACGTCGAATGTGTATTCATTTCAAATTCAAAAGTATCTCGATTGAAAAATACTTTTAGAAAACCGTTCGATGTGCGAATCTCTTCTTTTCGCTATGCGTCGAATGTGTACTCATTCTCTAATACAAAAGTATTTTGATTGAAAATTGATCTTTCTCATAAAACCTTCGTCGTATTGCAAAACTCTTTCTTCAAGCAATACGCGATTGTTTTCAAATCATTTTCATCAATCGGTGAATCTCAATTATTGGTTCACTCACTCCGTGTTGTCTTCTTTGAGGCGTTCGGTTTGAGAACAACTAGAGCAATTGCGAAACCCTGTCAAGGAGATTCTTAGGAATCCTACACGATCACGAAGCATTACTTATCTTGATCAACGGGAACCGTGGGCGTGTACCTCAATTCAACGAAAGTGATCAAAGACACTTTCGTGTGTTTTATTGCTAATTGTTGTTTGCGGTACATTTGGACGGTTGCGGTGATCGTAATTGAGGAGTCAATCCAAAGCCGCATGCTCACGGCATCCACACTTAATTGAAGAAATCATGGTGGTGCATATCTACATAACACGGTTCGATATTTTTATACTATGCTTATGCTTCTGACTGCTGCAAATATCATGAACCAATAAAGCTTCCGCTACTACGATGGAAAGATGTCATGATTCAAAAGTGTGAGCATGTCGGTCCGAAAGTCACAACTTCACATGATGGCAACACAATAAAGGGTGATCCAGAGATTTCTTGTGGTGATGATCTCAATGAAAGCTCGAAGATCATCAAAGATGTGGATCGATTAAAGGCCTCCACTAAAAGTACAAAATATGCGGACTTTGAAGAATCGCTACAAAAGCACAAAGATTGCGAATTGAAGAATTCAAGTCTACGAGCTCAAGAACAAAGTCAAGAATAGAATGCTAGGATTCAAAATGTAAAACATGGGGTGACCTCCTTAGGGAGATTGTTAGGAATTAGAAAATTCCATAGTGAAGAGTCGGTCACCCCAAATGTTATCTAGCATAAGTTAGCTCGTAGACTTGTCGTTATTTACGTTATGTAGTAGTTTATTAGTTAGTTTGTAGCGTAGAATAGTTTAGTGCAACACCGTGGAGGAAGGACGGGTCTTTACCCATTGTATCCACGATCCACGAGCGATAGGAGGTCGTTTAGTTTGTAACTATAAATACCCTTCCATCCATGGAAGGGTGGTGGCTCATTTTAATCTAATCTTTCCTTTGTGTAAACCTCTAGCAAGAACCCTCTCTCTCTAACTTTCTCTCTAAATGGCAAACATGTATTTTGATCATCCAAGACCACCCGAATCATCAAACACAATAATATAATGATCCTACGAATAGCTTCATAGTACCAAAAGAACACAAAAGTGTGAAACTTGATGTACCAAAATGGCTAAACGGTAACGCGTGAACGACACCCAAGAACAAAAACAAGCTTAAAAGCGTATATCCACGCCAGAAGGTTGAAACGTTTTTCCAAAAACAAGTATTTTAACACCTTAAAATATTGAAAGTACAAGAATCTTGGATTAAAAGTGTAAAAACAAGTTTTAAGCGAACCAAAGTATCAAGTGCGTTTTAGGCGTAGGACCAAAATCCACTTCAAAAACAAACACGATTCACCCAACTAGTAGGCGATTGATACCATTGTTAGGTCACTAGTTTTACAAACACAAGCTTTAGAGAAAGAGATGAAGCGGATGAACAAGTTATCACACACACACACGTATAAAGAAACGGTTAAGCATAGGCGTGAATGAAAATAAACTTGAACAACCAACCCTCAGTGAGGGTTTACAAACTATTTATAGGAGGAAGCTAGGGCAACATCGGTCCCATCCTTTCTTAACCGATCCGCTTATGGGCCTTCTACATAAGCTAGACCTTAAACAAACATAAACTATAAAGCTACCTTACATATGTTAAATACTTGTGTGTTTAGATATTGCTGGATTCTCTAGGTCATTGTATGAACACTCGAGCAGCGAGAATAGAACCAATTACACCTCTTACCAACCCCGAACGTTTGATTCGAAGAAGAAGAAGAACACCTTTCATACCATTGGAAAATCGTGTACCAAGAGTACCAAACCCACCATTTGATAACCTCGTAGAAGCCAAAGTTGTTTACAACCCTTTCACCAATTTACCTTTCCCCATGGCGGACGATCAACCCATGTGGGGAACCAACCGAGCCGTAGCACCAACCCCCGGAAGTGCTATTGTTGCTGTCAACCTTGGTGACAACTTCACCGTGAAGGGACATCACCTTTCTATGATCAAAGACCGTCAATTCGATGGCCGTGCGTGGGTCGATCCGCATAAGCACATTGCCGAATTCATCGAAATTTGCGGCATGTTCCGTTATGGCGACACCGATGTCAATGCCATCAAACTCAAACTTTTTCCATCATCACTCGCCGGAGATGCTAAAGTATGGTACAATGAATTAACCCCAGGAATTATCAACACTTGGGAGGAGATGAGGCAAGCTTTTGTGTCGATTCTTTCCACCGCCATGTTTGATCGGTTAATGGGAGAAATTCGTGCTTTCACCCAAAACCCAAACGAATCACTTGTCGAAGCTTGGCCGAATGAAAGATTTGCCGTAGTTGTCATGGACATGGATTATCCAAAGGAACCATTATCCAAATCTTTTACCATGGACTAGATGAAATCTCTCAAGGCATCCTTGATCTTTGGAGGAATTTTATCTATAAGACTCCTAACGATGCACATCAATTACTCGAAGATCGAGTACTTCTCAAACTCGATTGGTCTAAAGATTCCAAAACGAAACCTCTCCGAAAACCGTTGCTTTTGTCGAAAACACCGATACCTCAAAACTCATGGAGAAGATGGAAGCGTTAACCTCAAAAATCGACTCGCAATACAAAGATATCAAAGATGAAATGAAGGAAATGCGAGACGGATGCAACAATTGTGGAGGAAATCACCCATCGTCCTAAGTGCGACGATAAGCCCATGGGTGGACCTAACGAAGGAGAAGCGAATTACGTCCAAGGAGGATATCGTGGAGGAGGATATCGTAGTAATTATTACGGTCGAAATGCGGAAATTGGCAAGATCACCGACCAAGGGATGACAACCGTGATTCTCAACCTCGAACCGACAATCCACCATCACAAAACTCCGACAAAAGATGGAAGAAACCGAATTGAGAAAACCATGAGAGAATTCATGGTTGCTCAAAATCGCAAATGATTTTATCAAAATCAATTTTTCAATCTCAAAGCCAAAGTTGAGCAAGGACGGAAAAATCATCAAGCATCTATCCAAGATCTTGAAAACAAGTTTGGCGATTTTCGACCAACATTCCTCTAGACCATCCGGTTCATTACCAAGTAACACCCAATCTAACCCAAAACCATCAAATGTTAAACGCACAGTCCACCACAAACAAGAAATGAGCATATCAATGTTGTCTTCACAAGAAGTGGTCTCTCGTCGATCCACCACCAAATCCTAATGAAAATACTCCTATCACCCAAGATAGCGAGGATGAAACCGAGAACCAAACACAACTCAAACCACCAAAAGAAAAACATTCCATCCGTCAAGGCGTATACACCAAAATTCCTTATCCTCAACGCCTTAAGAAAGAAAAGATGGAAGAGCGTTATAAAAAGTTCATTGAAATAATCAAAGAGGTTAGACTCAATGTTCCTCTCGTTGATGTCTTAGCGGAATGCCCAATTACGGAAATTCTTGAAAGAACTTCTTAATAAAAAAGCAAGCTAGAGCAAATATCAACTACTTTCCTTAACGAAGAATGCTCACCATTGTTCAAAACAAAATCCCACCAAAGCTTGGAGATCACGGGAGCTTTCTTATTCCATGTACTTTCGGGAATAATATTAAATGTGATGCTTTAGCCGATCTTGGCGCAAGTATCAATTTGATGCCTTATTCGCTGTATTCCAAGTTGTGCAACAACAGCCTGAAACCAACAAAAATGAGCATTCGATTAGCAAATCATTCCTATCAATATCCTGTGGGTATTGCCGAGAATATGCTTGTTCAAGTCGGTAAATTCATTTTTCCCGTGGACTTTGTAATCTTGGAAATGGAAGAAGATAGTAAAGTTCCACTCATCTTAGGAAGACCTTTCCTAAATACCGCTGATGCAATCATCAAAGTGAAAGGAAAAGAACTCAACCTTGGAGTTGGAGAAGATCGAATCACTTTTCTAATCGATAAAGTGATGCGCTACCCACATTCCTGTTATGACACTTGTTTTAACATCGATATTATTGATGAAGTCACTGACGAAGAATTAGATGCATTACTTAACGAATCCGATCCATTCATGACTACTTCGAAAAAATCAATGAAACAGACTTTGACAAAGAGTTTGATGATTTCATGAAAGTAGAATTGAAGGAGATAACTCGGAAGAAGAAGAAATGGAGGAAGAGAAGAAATCTTTGAAGAAATAACTTTCAATGACGAGATGAGAATAAAATCCTCTATCGAAGAACCACCAACGGATCTCGAACTCAAACCTCTCCCGGATCATCTTGAATATGCTTACCGGAGGAAAACTCACTTCTTCCAATAGTCATATCTTCATTACTTGAGGCCAATGAGAAAGAAAGTTTAGTTTCTATCCTCAAAATCACAAACAAGCTTTCGCTTGAAAACATCCGACATCCGTGAATTAGTCCCAATTTACGCAAACACAAAATCAATTTTGAAGAAGGGATTAAACACATTGTGGTAGAACGTCAACGTCGACTCAATCCCAACATGAAAGAAGTTGTTAAAAGGAAATCATAAAACTTCTCGATCTTGGAATCATTTACCCAATCGAGGATAGCCCTGGGTAAGTCCATTCCTTCATCGTGTTCCCAAGAAAGGAGGAATGACGGTTGTGACTAATGAACGAAATGAACTAGTTCCAACTAGAGCATCCTTTGGTGGCGCGTTTGTATTGACTATCGTAAGTTAAACAAAGCCACCGAGAAAGATCACTTTCCACCCCGTTCATGGATCAAATGCTTGAAAGACTAGCAGAAATAAATTCTTTTGTTTCCTCGATGGATTTTCGGGATATTTCCAAATTCCAATCGATCCTAACGACCAAGAAAAGACCACTTTCACTTGTCCTTTTGGAACCCACGCATATCGGCGTATGCCTTTTGGTCTTTGTAATGCACTGCGACTTTTCAAAGGTGTATGATCGCCATATTTCAAGACATGCTAGAAACCTCCATGGAAGTTTTCATGGATGACTTTTCGATCTTTGGAGACTCATTTGAAGCTTGTCTTTCCAATCTCGATAAAATGCTCGAAAGATGCTGTCGCACACCTTGTCCTTAAGCGGGAAAATGTCACTTCATGGTGACAGAAGGAATTGTGCTTGCCACAAAATCTCTAGTCGCGAGGAATGGAAGTAGATAAAGCAAAGGTCGATGTCATCTCAAAACTTCCACCACCCACTAACGTCAAAGCCGTTAGAAGTTTTTAGGACATGCCGTTTTCTACCGCCTATTTATCAAAGATTTTTCAAAATATCTCGTCCGATGACAAAACTTCTTGAGAAAGAATCTATCTTTGACTTCAATCACGATTGCATAAAAGCATTCAAACATTGAAATCTCAACTAACTAGTGCTCCGATCATGGTTTCACCTAATTGGTCACTACCCTTGAGCTTATGTGTGATGCCGCGATTTCTTGTTGGAGCCGTCTTAGGCCAACGAGAAGGAAAACACTTTCGGCCCATATATTTTGCTAGCAAGACACCGAATAGTGCTCAACAAAATTATCTGTCACTGAAAAGGAATTATCGGCCGTAGTTTTCGCATTCGACAAATTCGATCCTACCTCGTGCTCTCAAAAATAGTCGTTTCACCGATCATTCAACACTCAAATATCATTCACCAAGCAAGATGCTAAACCGCATCTTATTCGATGGATTTTGCTACTCCAAGAATTTGACATCGAAATCAAAGATAAGAAAGGAGCGAGAGAATCTTGTGGCGATCACTTATCTCGTCTTGAAAATCCAGATCTTGAGGAGTTGAAAGAAGAAGAAATCGATGATTACTTTCCGATGAAACTCTCATGACCATCGATGGAAATGACGATCCTTGGTTTCGCGACTTTGCGAACTATCTCGTTGGAAGAATTCTCGAGAAAAGGTTTAACTCATGCTCAAAGAAGCAAATTCTTTTCGAACTTAAATACTACTTTTGGGAAGAGCCATATCTTTTCAAAATGTGCCCCGATGGAATGATCCGAAGATGTGTTTCGGTTCAAACCCGCAAGATTCTTGACGAATGTCATCATGGCCCAACTGGGGACATTATGGTCCTTCCACCACGCCTAAAAAGTTTTTGATCTTTGGATTCTATTGGCCAACAATATTCAAAGAAGCACATACACTTGTTCAAAAGCGTGATGCTTGCCAAAGAACCACCAATCTTTCAGCAAAGGATGAAATGCCATTGACAAGCATTCAAGTGTGTGAAATATTCGATATTTGGGGAATAGATTTCATGGGACCTTTCCTAAATCCCACAAATTCGAATACATTCTAGTTGCTATAGATTATGTGTCCAATGGGCGTGTGAAGCTTTACCAACAAGCGATGCTCGTGTCGTTGTTAACTTTCTCAAAAGCTTTTTGCTCGTTATGGAATCCCCAAAGCCTTGATAAGCGATCGAGGAACCCATTTACGCAACCAACAAATGGAGAAAACCATGAAAAGATATGGGGTTCATCATCGATTCGCGACGACTTATCATCCACAAACCGGTGGCCAAGTTGAAAACACCAACATAGCTCTTAAAAGAATACTGGAAAAACGTTGAAGGACAATCCTTGAAGATGGTCGAAGAAACTTGACGATGTTCTGTGGGCATTTCGACGGCTTACAAAACTCCTATTGGCACAACTCCTCAGAGACTTGTATGGGAAAACTTGTCATTTGCCGTTCAAGTCGAACATCGTGCTTATTGGGCTCTTAGAAATTGTAATACCGATCTCAAAATAGTTGAGAGAAGAGATTTGCAATTGCACGAACTCGAAGAATTAAGACTCTGAGCTTATGAAAATTCCAAACTATATAAGGCTAGAACCAAAGCTTATCACGACAAAAAGCTGAGAATTCGAAAAGAATTCAAAGCCGGAGATAAAGTTCTGCTTTTCAACATGAAATTCAAATTCAAAGCTCCTAAATTAAAACCAAGATGGTTTGGACCATATATCGTTAAACATGGATATCCATCCGGTTATGTCGAACTTTATGACAAACAGGGTGGAAGTTTCATCGTTAATGGGCACCGAATCAAACTATACTATGATAAGGAGCAAATGAATGAAATATCATTTGAGATAGTTTCACCTGAAAATGAATTGAAACCATCACCTTTGTAGCACCTTTTCCGGAAGAATCCCACAAAGCGTTCCATGGAAACCATCTGTTGAGTTCATGCGGGCGATATTGATGCTACTTGGTGAATAATTCATGTTTGTCCCGAACTTTTCAAAATGTTCAAGGATGCCTCGCGGCTAAGTAAATTCGGGAAAATTCGAGTCGGTGATGACTCGTTAATAAAACAAGCGCTTCTCGGGAAGCAACCCGTGTGTTCAGATTTTATTTTGATGGTCACTTCCCAAAGTTTAAACCTTTGGTTGAACTTAAGTGTGAAGTGCCACTTAATAAAACTCTGTTTGTTTGTATATAAGATTTTGTGCGGTGATGATTACTCTAGACGCTTGGATAAAGAAAATTAGTCGACAACTCATTGAATATCTGGTTTCATCTCTATTTCCCTATTTCTATACTTTGAAGTTCGTTTTTCATTGAGGACAATGTCTAACTTAAGTGGGGGGTGAATAGGAAAATTAGAGTTTTAAGCTTAAATTTAAAATTTTGTTTGCCCTTGTGATCTAGTTGTTTTCACGCTTGTAGGATAATATATTAGAATAGCTGGATCAAACCATTGGTAAAATTGGCAATAATTGAAACTTTGAGATGTGTTCGATTAATATTGCAATCCATTTTGGGATCGATAAACATTTGCTAGCACAAATTATAGCCCTTACCACTAAAATTGTGAGGATTTGAGCCTGTTTTATATAAAGCATACATCTTTTATGCTTGAATCTTTTGCTATGAGTGTGCCGGTGATTTTATTTATTCTAGAACTTGTACTTGTAAATCATTACCAGACCGCAGTGAGATCGCATTCATACGATATAAGTAAATTCGTGTGATAAAGAGGCACCTTAGGACTTAACCCAAATGGCCTTCCATTTTTCATATTATGCTATATTAGCTAACCACATTGGTTAGTTAACCACCCACATGGACCCATTTGTAGCGCTCATCCTTAGCGCTAGATACCCCTAGTTACACCCTCCGAGTCATCCTTTTCATTTTGATAAACCCGGAAAAATACAAAAGATTTTACACTTTAAACCTTAGCCTAACCCTTGTCAATGTCTAAACGGTTGGTTGCTAGTCACCGGAATGAGAAGATTGTTCAAATGATTATAAGTCACCGCATACCTTGTTAGTTGTGTGAGCCATTTCAAGTATGTTTTAAAAATATATATAATGTATTAGCCAATGTGCTATGTTCGGAGAAAAGTTGTCATGGAAATAATCAAAGCTATGAAAGAACAATTGTCATGGCAAAGCAAAAAATGTGGAAGCGGAAAAGAAAAATGAAGCTATAATCATATATTGGTTCGTGGATTGTTTGGTAGCTAGCAACACGGGTATTAGACTTGATTATATTTTGTTTTAACACCTATTTCATTAATAATCCCATGCCTTATCCATACCCTTAACCCTTAGCCTTAACATTATAACCCGAATAAAAGTCCTCTTTAGATGTTTTTGCTTGGTGCTCACGCCACGCGTCGGTGGAGTTTTGTTTCTTGTAAAAGCTTATGGTAATAATCTAATCATGGTGAGCAATGAGTGTGATTTATATTGTTACGCCACTAAAAATGGAGTGATTGAGTGAATTATATTTCGTTCCTTTTTCGTGAGGTGTTTTGAAATGTTAATCATGCAAGAAAATCATTGGATATTGTCAAACATCTTGAAAGTTTCACTCCTAAAAGCGTAATTGATGAATCTTCTCTCGTACTTGTACTTGGTAGATTTGCATCATATTTTTCGTAATCATAATTTTGTACCAGTGGATGTTTTTCCTAGATTTGCTTGAGGTCAAGCAAAGTTTAAGTGTGGGGAATTTGATAACGCCGATGGTACATGTTTTCCAGATCGTTATGTGTGCTTTTGTATATGTTATTTGGTTATATTTGTATGATTATAATGCTTAATCGCATCAAAAGATGTTTGTCTAGTGTTTATAACCAAGTGCGGGGAAGCGGAAGGAAAAGTAAAGAAATGTTCAACAATTGGAAGATTCCGTTTAGTGAAGCATGTACAAGTCAAGTATTTCAAGTACCATTGAAGACCAAGATGATTGAAGAACCAAGCTCTACAAGTCATAGTAAAGTAAAGGCAATTTTTCGTCACTCAGAAGACCAACCGGATCGGTTGCAAGCGCAACCGAATCGGTCAGGTGAAGATCAAAGATTTTTTGTCGAGAATCCAACCGTTCGGTTGCCACCGCAAACGGATACGGTTGGACACTATAGAAGACCAACCGGATCGGTTGGTCATGTGACCGATCCGGTTGGAGGGCATGTTTCGCCAAATCTTCATCACTAAGCTTTCCTTTGTATCCAAACGATTCTAGGTCCTTCCCTTGGTGTATTCTAGTCCCTTCCTAACTCCTTGGAGGCCAAGTTCAACAATTAATACCCTAGGCCTTGGAACTAGTATAAATAGAGACCTCTTGTGAGCATATGAGACACACACCTTAATACAACTCTCTCTACTCATCAAACAAAGCTCTTAAGCTCTCAAATTCATCCTTAGAAGTCCAGGAAAGTTTGGAGTTCCAGAAGTACCACATTTGGAGGCCAAAACCCCAAGGAGTCTACCCCAATACTTTGGGAATCATTACTTTACCATTTGTAATCTTATTCCAAGCATTGTAAGACTCTTAATCATGTTTTCTAATGTTCAAAGTTCTGAGTTTATGTTTATGTTTGCTATGAGTGGCTAGTTTCTTTATACACTTGCTTAAATGATGTTGATTATCATATGATTAGTTAGTGATTGTGTTAACATGTTTAAATTCAATTTCAAGTTGATTCTAAGATCCAATTGTGCTAAAGTTTCATAGTGACATTTGTTAATCAAGTTTGACTAGTTGATAGTAATCGTAGAGGTTGAAAGAACTTATTGTTATTCAACTAGTTATAATCATTTTGTCTATGGATGATTGTTTTACCCATTATTCTTGATTAAACAAAGGAACTAAGGTGTGGTTGTAATAAGAACGCTTTTAGATTATCAAGTTGGATTGATTGGAAACATCTAAAAGGTCGTAAGATTAGTTGTTGACAATCAATTGTACCCTTTGTCTATAATCGGTTACCTTTGTATTGACCATTTCTTAAGCAATTTGATAAAGCAAATGGATGTTTTTGTGTTTAAGTTTGTGAAAATAAACTTATGAAACTTGAATTGATCTTGAATTGATTGGTTAAACGTAATGCTTGTTTTTATGAACTAAAATTTTGACGAAGGTTTAACTTGTAAGAACAATAGATTAGTACACCAACTAATTATCATAACCAACATGTTAAGAGGTTAACACAATCATACTAATCGTGGATAAGAAACTAGTTTAAGCAAGTGTAGTTTTAATCATCCGAATTTCATTATATCTATTTTCGTTGTTATATGCTTTTGGATTGTCTTAGTTGATTCAAACTTGTGTTTAGATTCACTCAAATCCTCGCGAATCCATCTCGACTTACCTTCATAATCTTGCTATAATGGGCGAGTGCACTTGCTCGTATGTGTTATTGGTAAATTTGGTAAATCACCTTTATAAATTTAAAACTTGTACCACCCGGGCACATCAAGGAGTAAGTGACACCAAAGCAAGCGGGTCAAAGCCTCAAGGCAACACAAAGAATGATAAGACCTTGCATGCTAGGAATGCTCAGTGGAAGAAAGTAGAAGATCACCTCAGGGAGAATTTGAATAAGACAAATCGTGTTGATTCTAGTATTAGCTATAAGCTTACTGTAATTAATTCGACTTCTGCTACTATCTGCAAACCATGTACTGATGATTGCTTGAATTCTGTTACTAATCATGAATGTGGTGTGAATGATTTGTCTAATGTTGTTAAATGCCCATTTAAAATTGTTAATGTTAAAATTCAAGCTAAGAAGACAAAAAGGCAAAGGCAAAAGAAAGTTAGAAAACAGTGGAAACCCACAGGAAGGAAATTTAGTAATATAGGTTATCAATGGATACCCTCTTGGCGTAAGGTTAATGAGTTTTGCCCTAAATTTGCTAAGTCAATGCCCACTAGAAAATGGATGCCTCTTGGCGAACTATTCCTTAAGAAGTGAACATACTTTGAATAGGTCAAACATGGACACTAGCCTTGCATCTATTTCTAATGATTCCATTGCTTCTCCTTACGATGTGGGTGTTCCAATCATGTTACTAACCAAATGGAACCCATTCTTGGATGGGGATCCCAATTATCCGATTATCCATTCTTGTGCGTGTTCAAGCTGCGGATCGTTCAAATCGCTCGTGGTACCGGACTCGTTGCTTCAAGCATATGACCGGAGACCGGTCACGGCTCATGAACTTCGTGAGTAAATTCGCCGAAATGTGAGATTCAGAAACGATCATTTTGGTGCTATTATGGGTTATGGAGATTACGTGGTTGGAGATAGTGTGATTTCGGGGTATATTATGTTGAAGGTCTTGGACATAATCTATTTATTGTCGGACAATTACGTGACTCAATTTTAGAAGTGTCCTTGAAACATACTTGCTTTGTTAGAGAACTTGATGGTGTGGAACTTCTCGGAGGAACTCATGGTTCAAACCTATACACCATCTCTATCGAAGATATGATGAAATCTTCACCATCCGCTTGCATCAAAGGCTTCCAAAACTAAGTCATGGCTATGGCAACGTCGTCTCAATCACTTGAACTTTGGTACCATAAATAATCTTTCGGAAAGGACTTAGTAAGAGGATTACCCAGTTAAAGTATGAAAAGATCATCTTTGTTCGACTTGCCAATTGGGAAAAAGCACAAAATATGCCCACAAACCAAAACCTACAAACTCGAGAATGGAAGTTCTTCATACACTTCATATGGATCTCATGCGGACCAATGAGAGTGCAAACAATAAATGGGAAGCAATACATTCTAGTAGTTGTTGATGACTACTCTCGATTTACTTGGGTAAAGTTTTTGAGGACAAAGGATGAAACTCGAGATGTCATCATCAAACTTATCAAACGACCGAGTTCGACTAACAATATTGTTCGAATTATTCGAGCAGACAATGGCATAGAGTTTGTTAACAAAGGCTTAATTCGAGTTTATGAAAGTGTTGGAATCGGTCATCAAAAAGTGTTCCACGAACACCTCAACGAGCGGTGTAGTTGAAAGACGAAATCGAACTCTTGTGGAAGTCAGAAGAACAATGCTAATTTATTCAAAGGTTCCAATGTTTCTATGGGTGAAGCAATTGCCAACGCTTGCTACACCCAAAATCGTTCCTTATTCACACCTCTCATGGAAAAACTCCATATGAACTTGTCCATAAGCGAAAACTGATCTATCCTACCTTCGTGTGTTTGGTGCTTTATGTTACCCAACTAATGACGGTCAAGATTTAGGTAAACTAAAAGCTAAAGCGGACATTGGAGTATTTGTAGGTTATGCACCAAACGTAAAAGGATACCTAATCTACAACAAGAGAACCCGAAATATCATGGAAACAATTCATGTTCGTTCGATGAGTGACGGTCAAATGGATCCAGACAATCCAATTACGGACTCGCATTTCAACCTTTATCCAATGAGTCTATCGCCTACTCTTGTTTCTAATCCTCACCAAGAACTCCTTATGTACTTCCTTGAAGATGATTTGAAGAAATTATTTGATCAATGTTTGATGAACACTATGAACCAATTGCTTATGATATGTCGGTTCCATCAATGAGGGCGCCTCTATCCCCGCCAATGAAGTTAACCCTTGGTTTCAATGTCATTAAGTCAAGAAGCGCTTGTGCCGATCACTCTGTCTCATCAACAAATCATCAATCATCAAGTGTACACAATGGAAATGTTGCGGTATTACGGATGATGAAAACCCTTTGCTCCTCCGTAAGATGAACCCTTTGAGAACGTATTTGCTCTCGAATCATCATCGAACCATCTTCATCGGAGAAATCGACTGCTACATCGGTTCCTCAACAACAACCACATGAACACTTCAAAAATGGACTCATGATCATCCATTGGACAACATCATTGGAAACCTCTCGTCCAATATCCACTCGGAAACAACTTGCAACTGATGCCTTATGGTGCTTTTTCAACTCCATACTCTCAAAGATTGAACCAAAAGACGTTAAAAACGCCATGAATGAAGGCAATTTGGTTCAATGCCATGCAAGAAGAAATTCATGAGTTTGATCGACTTGATGTATGGGAATTAGTACCGCTCCAGATTGTGCTATGATCATTGCTCTAAAGTGGATCTTCAAAGTGAAACTTGATGAGCATGGTGATGTCTTAAAGAACAACGCCGATTGGTTACAAAAGGATATCGCCAAGAGGAGGGTATTGACTTTGAAGAATCATTTGCTCCGGTTGCTCGTATCGAGGCAATCGTAATCTTCTTGGCTAATCTTGCAAGTAAGAACATGGTAGTCTATCAAGCGGATGTAAAGACGGCGTTTAATGAGGAGATCTTAAAGAAGTCGATATCGTCGACCAACCGGAAGGTTTTGTGAATCGAGCATCCTACTCATGTCTATCGCTTGAAGAAAGCTCTCTACGGGTTGAAGCAAGCTCAAGGACATGGTATGATACACTATCAAAGTTTCTTCTATCTCTGGATTTAGCAAAGGAGCAGTTGATCCGACATTGTTCACCGAAAGTCGGGCAAACATTTAATTAACGTTCAAATATATGTTGATGATATTATTTTTGCCTCGTGACCCCAATGAATGTGATCGTTTTTAAATGAAATGGGTTCCAAATTCCAAATGTCAATGATGGGACAAATGTCATTTTCTTGGGATTACAAATTTCACAAAGTCTCGGAGGCATTTTTATAAATCAATCTAAATATGCAAATGAGATTTTAAAGAAATTTGATTTGATTCTAGTGACCCTGATGACACTCCATGATAGAGTGTACTAAAGCGAATGAGGACCACTCGGGGATCATGGTAGACCAAACAAAATATCGTAGTATGATTGGATCACGATGTACCTCACGGCTAGTAGACGGACATTCATTCGCTATTTGCATGTGTGTTAGATATCGAGGCTAAGCCTACCAAAAGCACCTTGAAGCGGTTAAACGGGTCTTCGGTATCTCCAAGGAACCATCAATATGGGACTTTGGTACCGAAGGACACCGTATGTCACTAACGACTATGCGAGATCTTGATTATGCGGGATGTCAAGATACACGTCGAAGCATGTCCGGAGGTGCTCGGTTTTGGGTGATAAGCTGTGAGTCGGTCTTCAAAGAAGCAAATGAGTACATCTATTTCCTCTACAGAGGTGAATACATAGCCATGTCATCTTGTTGTGCTCAAATCCTATGGATGAGATCTCAATTATCGACTATGGCTTTGAATTCAACAAAATCCTCTGCATCGTGATAATAAAAGTGCTAGTGCTCTCTCATGCAACAGTACAACACTCAAGAGCAAAGCACATCGACATTCGACATCATTTCATCGAGGAGCAAGTAGAAAATGGTGTGGTGGAACTCTATTTTTGAGGACCGAATATCGGTTAGCGGACATCTTCACCAAAGCTCTTCCTAGAGAACGTTTTGAGTTTATCCTCCAACGACTTGGTCTAAAGAGTCTACAACGAAACACTCAAACATCTTCAAGAGGAAAACGAGGAGTAAAGGTCTTTCTTCATCCAACTCTTGTAAATAGTTATTCGAAAACAAAATACAAAATTTCAAAACCTTCAAAAGCAAATAGAAAATATAAAACTTTTAAAAATCCATAAAATTGAAAATCTTGAAAATTTTCAAAAGATTGTCTCTTTGTCAAATTCGATAATATCTACGGTCTTTGTGATGTCATTCAAAGAATGACACGGGACTTTAGATGTTGTTCGAATGTTAATATATATATATATATATATATATATATATATATATATATATATATATATATATATATATATATATATATATATATATATATATATATATATATATATATATAGAGCGGTTCTAGAGAAAAGTGTAATTAGAGAGAAAGTGAGAAAAAAAGTTATAGGGTCTATTTTGAAACATCTCAAACTTCAGGGTAAGTTTTGAAACCACCCCACCCACCACCCCCCACCAAAAAAAAAAAAAAAAAAATTCGCATAAAAAATTTTTTGGGCAATTTTTTTTTTTTTCCATAAAATTTATAAGCTGTGATGCACCTATTTTTTGGTGCATCTCGATTATAAAAGTTGGTGCATCATAGTTATAACTACTTTTATTAAGCTGTGATTCACCAAAATAAATAGTGCATCGAGATCGCATATGTTATTAACTTATTCCATAAAAAGTTTTGAATTAGAACCTTCAACCTTTGTGTATAAAAGAGAGATTTTTCAAATGATTCAACACGTTTATTTTATTAATCACATGGTTAATATACAATGAAATCAATTATCCTAACATGTTTCAGAGTTATTTTGTTTTACTTTTCATCAATTCACGATGGTTAATATGCACTGGCGTTATCGCAATGACAAAGCATGTTATAACAAAGAGATGCGGCACTACCATGGCTACCATCCGTCCCTGGTTGTACAACTAATGCCCCTTATAGAGTATAGTACACTAAGTTATTGCAATGTTATAGGAGCATATTAGGTAATGATCGTTGGGTGCATCTCGGTTATAAAAATTGGTGCATCATAGTTATAACTACTTTTTTTAACTGTGATTCACCAATATAAAAAGGTGCATCAATCGCATATGATTAACTTATTACAGAAAACTTTGAATTAGAACCCTCAACCTTTTTGTATAAAAAGAGAGATTTTTAACTGATTCAACACGCTTATTTTATTAATCACATGGTTAATATACAATGAAATCAACTATCCTAACATGTTTCAGAGTCATTTTATTAATCACATGGTTAACATACTTTTCATCAATTCACGATTGTTAATATGCACTTGCGTTATCCCAATGACAAAGCATGCGGCGCTACCGTGGCTACCATAGATCCGTCTCTGGGTGTACAACTAATGCCCTTAAAAGCATAGTATAGTAAGTTATTGCAATGTTATTGAAGCATATTAGGTAACAATAGTTGGGTGCATCTCGGTTATAAAATGCGGTGCATCATAGTTATAACTAATTTTATAAGCGTGATGCACCAAAATAAAAGGTGCATCGTTGTTATAAAATTTTAGTAGGAAAATTTTGGCCCAAAAAAAAATTTTTGGCCCCGAGAAAAAAAATTTTTGGCGGAAAAAAATTTTTTGGGGGTGGGTTAGGGTGGGTGGGGGCGGGGTGGGGGTGCAGTGCGAATTTACAAAAGTTCCTTAAAGAATGAAGGAAAATACAATTAGGTCCCCGTAGTTTGGTGTGAAAAAAGGGAGGGGAAGAGGGGTGATCCAATGGTTGAGATTACTTTTCTCACTTTTCTCTTGAGATCAACTTTTTAAATGATCCAATCTCTATATATATATATATATATATATTTTTGGGAGAAAGTGAAAAAAATGGTTTATTGTCATTTCAGGAAATAACCCGCTTTTCAAAGAAAGAACAGAGCCATGCTTTATCTTGTTTCTCAAAACTCATGCTCGATTCTATAAACAATTACTTACTATCTAATGAAAACTAATTGCTTTGAAAAATAACTCGGACTCTATTTTTAAAAAATCGGACTCAACGTTTGTCAAAATTATCATCTCTCAATCAACAACTTATGTCATTGATTGAGGGGAGAATAATTTCAATTAAATCAAAAGGTTATTTGTCATACAATTATTTTTCAAAAGATAATCATGCATGTTTAATCAATGGAGTTTAAAGTCTCAAAATCCGCTCCTTATCGGTTAAAAGCGTTTTCATAATCAAGTCACAATTATCCTTAAAAGCTTTCAAAATTAATTTAAATCTCAGAGATCACAAATCTCAAATGATTTGATAATTGTGATCGGGGAGAATTTGTGATTTAAATTGGTTTAAACCGATAATTCGGTAAATGGTTTTATAAGGATGTACAAGCTCTCCTTCCCACATGTGCCAAACGATTTCAAATTTTCCATGCACATGTTGAGGGGAGCATCTATCTTAAACAACAAAGATTTGAAGCGTGATCAATTTATTTCAATGTGTGTCTTTTCCTAATATGTGCAAAACATCTTCAAATATCTATGCATATTGAGGGGAGCAACTATTTTGAAAACCAAATTCTTTATATAACAACTCTTAGATGCAAGCCAACCCTCAAAGATGAAAATTATTTCTATTACAAAATGATGCTTGATGCACATGTTGAGGGAGCTCTTGTTCTAAAATATCAAAACAATTCGGTACAAAATACTTTGATAATATATCACAAGTATCTGGATTGATTTTCAAATGGTTTCAATTGGTTCCAATGGCGGATGAACAATACCAAATAGACCGACCAAATTTACTTTATGTATGGTGATATAAGGACGATAAGGTTAGGTATTTGTTCCCATGATCCGCTAGAACCGGAGGGATCTACCGAGGACAATCCACTAGATAGTGTAGAATTCCTTAGGTATATTGAAAAAAGGAGAAAATGAGATATGGGAAGAGTGCGAGACTAAGACCGAGCTAGTCTTTGGAATAAACCCAACAAGGTTCTAGTTATGAAGTCTCGGTAGCTTGAAGGGGTTGAAGAATGAAAAGAATTGAATGAGAAAAGGGTAAAAATAAATAGCCCTCCAATTATTCAACCTTAGGCGGATACGGGTTCAATTCATATCTCTTGGTGGTTACCAAGGTAACATCGGTATTGAAGACAAGGCGTCATGGACCCGGTGGCGCTGCACTTCAACTTCCCAAACCACTCAAGTTCCTCTTAAAAGGACTTGTTTCATTCTCACGGGAACCGGCATAATCTATCGACTTCTCTTAGAGATTGTTGATATTAAAGAAGGAGACCTCTCCTAGTCTCCGAAATAAGATCCAAATATGCACAATTGAGTCTAGAGCCACGAGATCACAATGAAGATGGAAAGCCTTCGGAGCCAACATCAAACAAGCTCTTAGTGGGTGGCATGTGAGATCTATCCAATAGATCAACCATGTGACAACCGAAGCAGAAACAATGGGGCGATTCAATCTTTGAATCAATCCTTGTTCGGGTAATGGATTGACGGATACCTTTGAAAACCGGTCGTTGTGCTTAAAATTCTTTTCATTAGCACATCGACTGTACTCATATTTCAAATTAAAAGGTGTTTATGATTGATAATTGATTTTCATTAAAACCTTCGTTGTATTACAAAAACAATTTCTATTGAGCGAGACACGATTGGTTTTCAAATCTCTTCTTATCAATCGGTGAATCTCAATTTTTGGTTCACTCACTCAAGTGTTGTCTTCTTTGAGGCGTTTCGGTTTGAGAACAACTAGAACAATTGCGAAACCTCGTCAAGGAAATTCTTGAATTATACCGATCACAGGCGATACTTGTCTTGATCAACGAGGAACCGTGAGTAGTGTACCTCAATTCAACGAAGTGATCAAAGACACTTTAGATAAGCTATTGCTAACTTGTTGTATGCAGTGCTACGGCGTTTGCGGTGATCATAATGAAGCGGTCAATCAATAGCCGCGTGCTCACACAACACATTTATTTCTAAAGAAATCATGATTAGTGCATCGATGACTCGATATTTTCACTCCATGCTTCGCTAAGCTGCGCCAATATCATGAATCAACAAAAGCTTCCGCTACTCGATGAGAATATATCATGATCGTAATGTGAGCATGTCGGTCAAATGTCACAACATCATATAATACCAACACCACAATGGAAGAGTCGAGATTTATGTTTGCCGATGATCTCAAAGGCGGCTCAAAACTCATTATCGATGGATCGGTTAAAGACCTCCACATTGATTATCCAATCATGCAATAATGAAGAATCAATGACTACGAGCTCTGAGCAAAGAACATTAACAAGAAACCAAGAACAATCTAATTGTAATATCTGTTTTGTATTGTATATATTTTGAGGTGACCTCCTTGGGGAGATTGTTAGGATTTAGTAAATCCAGTTATTAAAGAGTCGGTCACCTCAAGTATATGTAATCGTTAAGCTCGTAGTCGTGAGATTAGTTAATGTTTAGTAGTATTTAGCTAAGTAACACCATGGAGGACGGACGGGTCTTTACCAGCTGTATGCACGATCCACACCGTGGGTGGCGTTTATGTAAGAACTATAAATACTCTCTCACCGTAACACCCCCAAAAATGACTCGATGGAAGCATACGTGTATTGGGCGCTACTAAATTGGTATCACAACATAAGCATAGAAAAATTTGTTTTCATAAATAAACTTTATTCATTCTTAAAAACAATGTTTACATTATTAATTAGTACGGAAAATGGCCCATTATAAACAAGTGGTCCCAATACATAAATCAGAGTCATCTATGACCATGCCATGCCTTTGCCTTGCGCCTCCAAAGATAAGCTATCACCTCAAAACCTGAAGATACATGCTAAAAGGGGTCAGCTTACGCTGGTGAGTTCATAGGTTTATTTAAAAAGGAACTTCAGTACACTGTTACAAATTTGGTTTTTGCTAATCATTATGTCTTGCATAATGTCATAAAGTTTATGATTTCAATTCATAAAGGATTTCATAAAAGAGATTTCATTAGTAGACCATAAGTAGGGTATATGTACATTACAACGAATATAATGTCATATATTGAATGTATTACGCTAGCACTAAGTTCATGCAACCGAAGCTACGACAGTTTCTGTATGCACAAGGAAGTCATACAATTGAGGAGCCCATGGCGAGTGTTTATCCCAATACACTCGGTCCCGACATGCTATATGTTTCGCCTTGACCCAAGCGGGTCAACCGAGCAGGAGTCACCCTCAATAGATCTATTTATAACATTCGCTTCAGCAGAATTGACGGTTCATGAAAAGGCAAATTGGGATCTAAAGTCTTAGGCTAAGCGTACGTAATATTCTAGGTCAAAGGTTTTGGTATGCTCTATAAAACATCTATGTATGATGAAAACTTTAAACATGTAAAAGCATAGTATGCACGGAATGCACAAGTAAAATGATTTAAGTAAAATAAGCATGTATCTTCCCAAAACAAGTATAAAGCGCTTAAAAGTAGGGCTATGAAACTCACCTTGGCAATGTGCAATATGAAGTCTAAAGGAATTAGATCAAGGAGTGATAGTGCAGCTCTCGACACGCAACCTAATTAATCTGGCAATTTAGTCTTTATGTTTAAGACTCGATAAAGTTTAACTAATTTTAAAGATTTTAAATGTTTTTGTTGTTGTTGTTGTTGTTGTTGTGGCATCGGTTAAGTTTAGAACATTTTTCTAAATGTTTGCGATTGGCTCTTGGAAGTGTATCTGTAAGTATATCAAGGAAGAACAAGGTTTCGATTTGATGATAACCGAAAGAGGATGTACGAAAGGTATGTACATATAAGGTAGTAAAATATCAAGTCGAAGAAGTCTTTGATTCGTCGATAACCCAAAGATAGCGTATGGAAAGAAATTACGTATGAATGGGGTTGAGCTTGGGTTTGATAGGACATCGTTAAAATATATAATTGTATATTTCCATACAAGTACTATATATATTAGTGGTAAAAATTCATATTCAGTAAAAATTTTAGAAGGAAGCCATAATCTATACTTATGAATTATAAATAAAGGATTTTAGTAAAATCGGACATAATCCCGTTTACACGTTTTAGAGGTATGTTTTGGAAAATAATAAAGCATTATTATACTAAATGGTTTTGTTTAGTTTGCATATAACGTCAAAATATATATATGTATATATATATATATATATATATATATATATAGTTTAGCGTTTCAAGAGTTGAGTTTGTTTATAGTTATAGTTGGTGATTCGTTTATAAAATGTGTCGTTTTAGAAATGGTAGTCTAAATATACCATCGTCTAATGGTTTTAAAAAATATAAATAGATATCGTGTGATATTAATTGGAAGACCTTAGAAAGCGTAGTTTAGTTTTATAAGCTTTAATTTGTATATATTAGGTGAATTGTCGGACGTGGTTTTAGAGTAGCAAATTATGTAGTCGATGTAAAACAAGTAAACAAGTGAGTCGTGAGCGAATAGACGAGATATGCCATACAGAGATGTGTCGAACTATATACAGGACTTGTGCTTAGCCGGGTGACACCTGAGATGACTCGGTTTAACATATCTTTTACGGAGTGATTTATGGACTGAGCAACATCAACCGGGCCCTAGACATCACTAGTATGGGCTGCAGCCATTTGGTGGACTGCCAAGGAGAGATGGGCTTCGACCCATCTTCAAACAATCAAATGGACTTTCAACGTGAGGTGGGCTGTGGCCCAAGCGGACACTATTGAACGCATCCCACAAGAAGGATAGGCGAATATGTGTAGTGTTTTGACATTCAAAGAGGGTAAGAAACATGTTATTGCAAACACCTAAATGCATTCTAATGGAAAAGAGCGAGACACATATATTTGTAAAACTTTGACACTCAAAAAGGAAACAAGGATATGATATACAATTTGACAACATAAGTAGGTTGAAAGCGGGTGTATGACTCATGAGTCGAAGGCTCGCACTAAGACCAAAGGACTATGCTATGCGTCTCAAATTAATCCAAGTGTCGTGAGCCCTTCGTGAAGCAATACCTCACGAGTCCAACCAAGGCTCTTGTTTCGACCCTAGGACCTATGAGTTTTCAACAATATTTTGACAAAAGTGAGCAAATTTACGAGTCAAAGACTCGAACCAAAGGCGACCAACGACTCTCTCTCGGACATAATTCCTACCGCAAGACTAGCAGCAAGGTTGATCAATAACAACAAAAATATAGTAGTCGCGACTATTCTTGTTTTTCGGTGCTCGACAATCAACAACAACAACAACATGTGACAACATTAACTTTTTTTTTTTTTTTTTTTAATGATTCCAATCCCAAATTTTTATACATAACCGAATATCCCCAAGAACAAGAATATACATAAATAAATAAATTTCTAAAATCGAGAATAATAAGAATGTTAATCTTACAAAAGAATTAGTCGGGTGATTGGAGGATCGAACCTAAACGTTCAAATTGGAGAGACTCGGGCATCTTGGAACAATTAATGACTTGAGATGGCTTCCTTTACACCTAGTAGCAAAACCCCTTATCCATTTTGAAAACCCTTTGTTTTGACACGAACCCTAATTTTTAAGAACCTAATTTCGAGCTGTGATTGATTGAGCGAGAGATGAGCAAGTTCCACGATGATTCGACTTCTATATAAAGATGAGGAAGGGAATGGAGCCTTGTAGCTTCCTTGACCTAGCATGTGGCGAGTATCATTCTCGGCTCTAGTCTTCTTTCACGGTAGCGTGTGGGAAGGTCTATAGTGATAGGAGAGCACTTGAGAAAGCATAGATCACCCCTTTTGTGTTTGACCTTCAAGGAGAAAGAAATTTCCATTTCCATGTTTATGTTTGTCTGTTTTGGTTTTCTTCCATGGCTGTCGACAAGTAGAGGGAGGAGGCAGTAGGGTAGGAGTGGCGTGGAGATGAATAGGAAAAGAGAGAGGTGAAAATGACGGGTCAGAAGCTTGCCATTAAAGGTGAGGCATTGAGGAGGCGTGGGAGAAGGTAGGAGAGCAGGATGCCACATCTATCTTCATCACTTTTGTGATTTGACTAAAAAGAGGATGGGTCTGTGTTGATTTTAGGCGTGTGAAGGGAGGAAACAGATAGGCTAAGTGAGGGTGGATAGACTAAATTTTGTTTTATTATAATATACGGTATAATTTGTACTCCGTGTTTTGTCGAATTCTCGAGTAAATGTACCTTCCCGGTACCCGAACAATGTAGAAATTATGTTTTCGGAAACGATTTCCTAAATGTAATAATATGACATTATTATTTTGTTGAAATTTGATTATAATTGTTTGCCGTTATTAATTTGGTGTCTGTATGCGTGCGGTGCGTGGCTTCCTAAATTCACGAGATAACCTTTTGTTTTCTTTCAGTAAATTATTAGTGATTGATAAAATGTATTTTCTCTTATCTCGATATTTATTTTTAGTTTTGTTTACTACATTTGAGTGAGTGAAATAGCGATGGATTAAGCTTATGTATGTAAATTTTAACTTGGACAATAATAAATTTCACGAGATACTTTGTGGCAGTATTGTAAGTGCGGTGCCTTATTTCTAAAGGAGCGAAATGACCTCTCGTTTTATATTTGAGATATTGGCATTTTGTCGAGAAAATAATTGATTTGAGTTTTACGGCGATAAATATTATTAAATAATCCAGAAATTTTACGGGTTGTTATAGTTCACCCCTTACTGGGAGATCCGTCCCGGATCTCGGTTTACGATACCGATAAGGTGTCGGGAACAAGAGGATGGTATTTGGAACAAGTTTTGAATATTCCCTAGGTTGTCCTAGGGTTTCCTCTTTGGGGTATGGGTATCTAGGTGTTATACCAGTAGCACATCCTCTATCTGAGGAGCCATGATTTTCTGGGGTATGTTCATTGAGTGAAAGTTGATGTTACGAGGTTTCACTATTTCGTTAGTATGGGAATCTCTAACTTCCCATGGTAAAGCGTACCTATTTTTGGTATTTAATGGTTCTAAAGTATAGTGGTTAATTCTTAAGGTTTGCTACGGGTTTGTTTGTTTTCTTCTTTAAAGGGTGAAGAAACATTTGTTTTTGAATTTTTCTTTCGAATAAATGTTTGCACAAGTTTGACTAAGACCAGATTTAAAAATCAATAATATGTAAAAAAAAAAATGACACATTTTTAAAAGGTTGTAAAACCGGTTCTTAATTATGGGATGTATAAGGAAATTTTGCGAAACTTTTAGTGTTTCAGCATTTTGTCTAATTTTAACGAGGGATTTTGGAAAGTATTATTGTTAGATTCTAAAGAGGAATCCTCAAATTTGGAAAATATATTGTAGTAAGGATATGTAGCAGAATATAACATTTACCCATAGTCACGGGGTAGGGTTTAGTTGTCTAAGTTGGGTAGGATTGGAGGTTTAATAGTTGACGAACCTCATGGTTATCTATAGTTTTAGGCAGAGGTGTAGGATACATCCTGAGGTCAGGCTTAGCTATCAAGGAGGACATTGATCATTTCTGTTTATGGGGTATTAACTTAAAACACATTTCGAGGAAATATGTAACCAATAGAGTAGTTCTGGAATATCTTTCAAAGTATTAAGGAACACTTTATTTGGTAAGGCATGGGTAGAATTGTAGTTTATTTTATGGTGAAATGGTAATGTGGTAATTTGGTTTGTAGAATGATTCATGAAGTGATTCATGAAGTATTTTGATTATAATGGTTTGAAGGGTAATCAGAAATAGTTTGTATGGCAACTCTTTTGTTTGTAGGAGGGTAACAAGGTAGGCATGGTTATTCTTAAGAGGTGGGTGGAGTTTCTAGGTATCAAATTTTCAATGGTGAAATTTTCAAGTTTTGCGGGATTATGGGTCATTCTTGTGTCTTTCTAGATTTTGCCAAAGGTTTATTGTTCTTTTGTTGCCTATTCCCATTAGAATTTTTCTCATAGGTGCTATTGAAAGGTTGCTCCTAGAATGGTTTGATTTGTTCATGGGTGTAAGGTGTGGGGTAGGTGTGACTATAACATAACCCGATTGTGATATGAAATTATAAAGTTTATGATTAAGAAGTAGTATGGCCTTGATGGTGGCTTATGATTAAGAGATATTGTGATGCCGGTGGTGTTTTATGACTAAGAAATGCCGATGAGTGACTTGTGATTAGGGAATGTCGGTGAGTGACTTATGTTTAGGGAATGCCGGTGAGTGGTTTATGATTAGGGTATCTTGGGTGAGTGGCTTGTGATTAGGGTATGCCGATGAGTGGCTTGTGATTAGGGAATGTCAGTGAGTGACTTATGTTTAGGGAATGCCAGTGAGTGGTTTATGATTAGGGTATGCCGGTGAGTGGCTTGTGATTAGGGTATGCCGATGAGTGGCTTGTGATTAGGGTATGTCGATGAGTGGCTTGTGATTAGAGTATGCCGATGAGTGGCTTGTGTTTAAAGGATAGTGTGGCCTTGTGTGTGGCTTGAGGTAACCGTCAATGTGTGGTTTATTGAAATGTTACATGTTTATCAAAATATTATCATCTTCTCTCGGACATAAAGCTATTATAACTATCCTAAATCGCAAAATTCACCTCCGAGTCGGACATAGGTGATCGAGGCTATGTCCCACCGTCCTCGGTTGAATATAGGTGATCGATCACATTCACCCGAGGTTCAATGAATTTTGAAATACTTAGCTTAGTTCGCTAGTAATATGTCACAATACTTTTAAAGATTGTCTTGAAGGATTTGAACAATTATTCTTGTTATGTGAGGGAAAGGTGTAGTCTTTGTGATACGTAAGTATACATTATAGGGAAGATAGTTGTAACCTATAATGAAATTAGGTGAGTAGTGATAAAACATGTATCTTATCAAGTATGATCTCAACAGAATCATAAGTGAGGCATCATTTCGGCGGCAGTGCACGTGTCGGTCATAGGGTTTAGTTTTTGTAAAGTGGTTATAGTCTAGGTTTTAAAAATACCAGTTCTCTATAACCTAGGCTCGATGCTAATCTGTAACACCCCAAAATGACTCGTGAGCATACGTATATTGGGGCGCTACTAAATTGGTATCACAACATAAGCATAGAACAATTGGTTTTCATAAATAAACTTTTATTCATTCTTAAAACAATGTTTACATTATTAATTAGTACGGAAATGGCCCATTATAAACAAGTGGTCCCAATACATAAATCGAGTCATCTATGACCATGCCATGCCTTTGCCTTGCGCCTCCAAAGATAAGCTATCACCTCAAAACACGAAGATACATGCTAAAGGGGTCAAACTACTGTTGGTGAGTTCATAGGTTTATTTAAAAGGAACTTGAAGACATTGTTACAAATTTGGTTTTGCTAATCATTATGTCTTGCATAATGTCATAAAGTTATGATTTCAATTCATAAAGATTTCATAAAGAGATTTCATTAGTAGACCATAAGTAGGGTATATGTACATTACAACGAATATAATGTCATATATTGAATGTATTACGCTAGCACTAAGTTCATGCAACGAAGCTACGACGGTTTGTATGCACAAGGAAGTCATACAATTGAGGAGCCCATGGCGAGTGTTTATCCCAATACACTCGGTCCCGACATGCTATATGTTTCGCCTTGACCCAAGCGGGTCAACGAACAGAGAGTCACCTCAATAGATCTATTTATAACATTCGCTTCCCAAGCAGGAATTGACGGTTCATGAAAAGGGCAAATTGGGATCTAAAGTCTTAGGCTAAGCAGCGTAATATTCTAGGTCAAAGGTTTTGGTATGCTCTATAAAACATCTATGTATGATGAAAACTTTAAACATGTAAAAGCATAGTATGCACGGAATGCACAAGTAAAATGATTTAAGTAAAATAAGCATGTATCTTCCCCCAAAACAAGTATAAAGCAGTTAAAAGTAGGGGCTATGAAACTCACCTTGGCAATGTGCAATATGAAGTCTAAAGGGAATTAGATCAAGGAGTGATAGTGCACGGCTCCGACACGCAACCTAATTAATACGGCAATTTAGTCTTTATGTTTAAGACTCGATAAAGTTTAACTAATTTTAAAGATTTTAAATGTTTTTGTTGTTGTTGTTGTTGTTGTTGTGGCATCGGTTAAGTTTAGAACATTTTTCTAAATGTTTGCAGTATTGGCTCTTGGAAGTGTATACGCAGAAGTATATCAAGGAAGAACAAGGTTTCGATTTGATGATAACCGAAAGAGGATGTACGAAAGGTATGTACATATAAGGTAGTAAAATATCAAGTCGAAGAAGTCTTTGATTCGTCGATAACCCAAAGATAGCGTATGGAAAGAAATTACGTATGAATGGGGGTTGAGCTTGGGTTTTGATAGGACATCGTTAAAAATATATAATTGTATATTTCCATACAAGTACTATATATATTAGTGGTAAAAATTCATATTCCGAGTAAAAAATTTTAGAAGGGAAGCCATAATCTATACTTATGAATTATAAATAAAGGATTTTTAGTAAAATCGGACATAATCCCGTTTACACGTTTTAGAGGTATGTTTTGGAAAAATAATAAAGCATTATTATACTAAATGGTTTTGTTTAGTTTGCATATAACGTCAAAATATATATATATATATATATATATATATATATATATATATATATATATATATATATATATATATATATATATATATATATATATATATATATAGTTTAGCATTTCAAGAGTTGAGTTTTGTTTATAGTTATAGTTGGTGATTCGTTTATAAAATGTGTCGTTTTAGAAATGGTAGTCTAAATATACCATCGTCCTAATGGTTTTAAAAAAATATAAATAGATATCGTGTGATATTAATTGGAAGACCTTAGAAAACGTAGTTTAGTTTTATAAGCTTTAATTTGTATATATTAGGTGAATTGTCAGGACGTGGTTTTAGAGTAGCAAATTATGTAGTCGATGTAAAACAAGTAAACAAGTGAGTCGTGAGCGAATAGACGAGATATGCCGTACAGAGATGTGTCGAACTATATACAGGACTTGTCAAATAACAATGACGCTTAGCCGGGTGACACCTGAGATGACTCGGTTTAACATATCTTTTACGGAGTGATTTATGGACTGAGCAACATCAACCGGGCCCTAGACATCACTAGTATGGGTTGCAGCCATTTGGTGGACTGCCAAGGAGAGATGGGCTTCGACCCATCTTCAAACAATCAAATGGACTTTCAACGTGAGGTGGGCTGTGGCCCAGGCGGACACTATTGAACGCATCCCACAAGAAGGATAGGCAGTAATATGTGTAGTGTTTTGACATTCAAAGAGGGGTAAGAAACATGTTATTGCAAACACCTAAATGCATTCTAATGGAAAAAGAGCAGACACATATATTTGTAAAACTTTGACACTCAAAGGGAAACAAGGATATGATATACAATTTGACAACATAAGTAGGTTGAAAACGGGGTGTATGACTCATGAGTCGAAGGCTCGCACTAAGACCAAAGGACTATGCTATGCGTCTCAAATTAATCCAAGTGTCGTGAGCCCTTCGTGAAGCAATACCTCACGAGTCCAACCAAGGCTCTTGTTTCGACCCTAGGACCTAACGAGTTTTCAACAATATTTTGACAAAAAGTGAGCAAATGTCCGAGTCAAGACTCGAACCAAAGCGACCAACGACTCTCTTCGGACATAATTCCTACCGCAAGACTAGCAAAGAAGGTTGATCAATAACAACAAAATATAGTAGTCGCGACTATTCTTGTTTTTACGGTGCTCGACGGTCAACAACAACAACAACATGTGACAACATTAACTTTTTTTTTTTTTTTTTTATGATTCCAATCCCAAATTTTATACATAACAAGAATATCCCCAAGAACAAGAATATACATAAACAAATAAATTTCTAAAATCCGAGAATAATAAGAATGTTAATCTTACAAAAGAATTAGTCGGGTGATTGGAGGATCGAACCTAGCGTTCAAATTGGAGACTGGGAGTCTTGGAACAATTAACGACTTGAGATGGCTTCCTTTTACACCTAGTAGCAAAACCCCTTATCCATTTTGAAAACCCTTTGTTTTGACACGAACCCTAATTTTTAAGAACCCTAATTTACGAAGCTGTGATTGATTGGCGAGAGATGAGCAAGTTCCACGATGATTCAGCTTCTATATAAAGATGAGGAAGGGAATGGAGCCTTGTAGCTTCCTTGACCTAGCATGTAGGCGAGTATCATTCCGGCTCTAGTCTTCTTTCACTGGTAGCGTGTGGGAAGGTCTATAGTGATAGGAGAGCACGAGGAAAGCATAGATCACCCCTTTTGTGTTTGACCTTCAGGGAGAAAGAAATTTCCATTTCCATGTTTATGTTTGTCTTTTGGTTTTCTTCCATGGTCGTCGACAAGTAGAGGGAGGAGGCGTTAGGGTAGGAGTGGCGTGGAGATGAATAGGAAAGAGAGAGGTGAAAATGACGAATTGAGCTTGCCATTAAGGTGAGGCATTGAGGAGGCGTGGGAGAAGGTAGGAGAGCAGGATGCCACATCTATCTTCATCACTTTTGTGATTTGACTAAAAGAGGATGGGTCCGTGTTGATTTTAGGCGTGTGAAGGGAGGAAACAGATAGGCTAAGTGAGGGTGGATAGACTAAATTTTGTTTTATTATAATATCACGGTATAATTTGTACTCCGTGTTTTGTCGAATTCTCGAGTAAATGTACCTTCCGGTGCAGAACAATGTAGAAATTATGTTTTGAGCGATTTCCTAAATGTAATAATATGACATTATTATTTTGTTGAAATTTGATTATAATTGTTTAGTTATTAATTTGGTGTCGGTATGCGTCTTGATGCCGTGGCTTCTAAATTCATGAGATAACCTTTTGTTTTCTTTAAGTAAATTATTAGTGATTGATAAAATGTATTTTCTCTTATCTCGGTATTTATTTTTAGTTTTGTTTGCTCTTTGTTTGTAGTGTGCGAAATAAGCGATGGATTAAGCTTATGTATGCTTAAATTTTAACTTGGACAATAATAAATTTCACATATACTTTGTGGGCAAGTATTGTAAGTCACGGTGTCTTATTTCTAAAGGAGCGAAATGACCTCTCGTTTTATATTTTAGATATTGGCATTTTGTCGAGAAAATAATTGATTTGAGTTTTACGTATGATAAATATTATTAAAATAATCCGAAATTTTACGGGTTGTTATACTACCTCCCAAGGTAGAGAGTTGGAGCTCATAATAAGATTTTTTTTTCTCTCACTAAAGTTCCCAACCTCTAACTTTCTTTCTCTAAAACATCATTTATACGCCTCTTGATCTTTGGTTTAATGTGTTTGTGAAATCCAATATGTTACACAAAGCCAATAACCCATAACCCATGGCCCATGGCCCATGGCCCATTTTCATTACATCATGCATGACATCAAAATGGGTAAAATCCTTTACCTATGAAGCAAAGTCCATAAGCCATAACCCAAAGTGTGTATTGCATCATACATGACATCATGTTGGGTACCCAAGACCCATAACCCAAAACCCGGAATTGTAACCTAAAATCCGGACTAGACTGACCCAGTTGCCGGATCCCTTGGATTGGACTGGCCGAATACCTTTGGGAAAGGATCTGGCAGATTCGGCTGATCAGAGGACAACTTGTCTATAAATAGTTAGCCATTTCCTCATTTATTCTCACAACTTTTAGATATATCTTCTCTCTATATTCGTACCTCTCTAACCTCAGATCTAAGGATCAACTATGTAGCTTTTCTCTTAGTAATTCTCTAGGTTCCTATTAAAGGCGAGATCACGACGATTAGCATAAAAGACTTGCAAGCTCGAAGACATGGGTTGCTATACTTCATCATCATCACAAGATCACATAAGTGTCTCTTGTTGTTGATTCCTCTCAAGTTTGTCATAGGTGTGTTGTGCCAACTAGTGGTGATGGGATTGGTTCATCCATTGTAAAGGAACCGGATATCTAGCCTTGTACCGGATATAGTATAGGCGATGTAGGTTTGGTTCTACCTTGTGAAAGAACCCGGTATTTAGCTTTGTACCGAAAAAAGTGTAAGCAGCGTAGTGAGGCTTCTCCGCTGGATAAAAGAGCTTGTGGTGTGTAGTGATTATGAACTCTCGAGTTTGGTACTCGGGGAAGTGGAGTAGGGCAAGGAATGTGACCTTGTAGCCGAACCACTATAAATATATGTGTTGTGGTTGTGTCTTTCTTTCTCTATCTGACTCGTAGTATAGTTTATTCACATCTAACTATCAATATTCACACGACAAAATAGATTGACATATGTCAATCTAAAAGTTTTAAAACGTAGTTTAATCGGTAAAACTATTTCTACAAAAGGCATCAAAGCTTAGTTACCAAGTTTCTTAAAATATATTGTACTTTAAAAACTTGAAACGATTAGTGAATGTTTTGAAACTACAAATAAGGAAAGCGTTTGTAAAAACTTACATCCTATCTATTTTTACAAAAAAGGATAAAACTTCTATGTTTTGATATTGATAGTTTTGGTATTACTTATTTTTCTCTAAAAATTCTAACAAATTTTGGTTTAAGAAATCTTCATGGTAGGAATCTTCGAATGCTTCTTCCTATTAAAGGAAAAATGAAGTTTGCAAACAGAGAAGAACCTAAAAGAGCTGTCAACCTGCATTACCAAAAACTATGCGAGTATTTTAAAAGCTCATGAAGTATTTCACGTCTTTTTGAGAAAATTTAGCAAAGGTATGTTTTCTCACTAATAAATGGTGTCTTAAAAATGTGTTAGTTGTGTATGGTTAAAATGTTGGTCTATATGCTCTCTCTTATGTTAACGTTTGCATGATCTCCTTTCTTGTAGGATATTGGATTTCACAAACACATCATAACATAATAATATTAGGCGTATGGTTTAAGAGTTTAGAGAGAGAAGTAGAAGGTGGGAGCCTTTCTAGAGAGAAAGTAAACAAAGAAAGAAGGTTAGATTGAGTGAAGGTACAACCCTCACCTTGGGAGGTAGAGGTATTTATAGTTACATACTACACATCCTCCTTCGGATTGTGGATCGGGCATACGGTGGGTAAAGACCGTTAGTCCTCCACGGTGTTGCTCTAAACTAAATAACTAATAAATAACGTAATGTCTACGAGCTAACATATGCTAGACTAGAGTTGGGGTGACGACTCTTCACTATAGATTTTCAATTCCTAACAATCTCCCCACAGGGAGGTCGCCCCATGTTTACATTTCGAATCCTAGCATTCTATTCTTGACTTTGTTCTTGAGTTCGTAGACTTTAATTCTTCATCTTCCGTATCATTGTGCATTAGCAGTGACTCTTCATAGTCCGATTATATTGTACTTTGAGTGGAGGCCTTTAACTGATCCACATCATTGATGATCTTCGAGCTTTCATTGAGATCATCAGCCACAGTAAATCTCTGGATCACCCTTTATTATGTTGCCATCATGTGAAGTTGTGACTTTTGGACCGACATGCTCACACTTTTTGGATCATGACATCTTTCCATCGAGTAGCGGAAGCTTTCTTGGTTCAAGATATTTGCGGCGTAGCGAAGCATAGTATAAAAATATCCGAGCCGGGTTACGTAGATATGCACAAGTCATGATTTCTTCAATTAAGTGTGGATGTTGTGAGCATGCGGACTTTGGATTGACTTCTCAATCTTGATCGGTACTGTCGTCCAAATGTACTGCAAACAATGGGATTAGCAATAAAACACATGAAAGTGTCTTTGATCACTTTCGTTGAATTAGTCTGCTGACCCGCGGTTCCCGTTGATCGATTACAATCTTGCTGTGATCGGTATAATTCGAAGAATCTCCTTGACGGGGTTTCGCATTTGTTCTAGCCGTTCTCAAACCGAACGTCTCAAAGAAGACAACAATTTGAGTGAACCCGGTGAATTGAGATTGATTGATTGATGAAAAATTGATTTGAAAAACAATCGCGTATTGCTTAGAAGAAAGAGTTTTGCAATACGACGAAGGTTTTATGAGAAAGATCAATTTTCAATAATAAATACTTTTTGTATTTGAGAAGAGTACACATTCGATGTGCTAGAGAAAAGAAGAGATTCGCACATCGAACGGTTTTTCCAAAAGTATTTTTTTCAATCAGAGATACTTATTGAATTTGAAAATGAATACACATTCGACGTGCTAGAGAAAAGAAGGTTTGCACATCGAACTGTTTTTCCAAAAGTATTCATCAATTCCAATCCTGGACCAAGGTTGATTCAAGAATGAATCACCCCATTGTTTCTATCCAGTTGTCACAAGCTTGATCTTTAGAAAAGATCTCACATGTCACCCACCAAGAGCTTGTTGATGTTGGCTCTAGAAGGATTTCCATCTTCATTGTGAATATTTAACATATCACTCGGATGTTCTGGCAATACCACAAGGATAATGCGTAGGACTCTTAATATATTCTTACTTTCCACATTGTGTGAAATAGCAAGTCTTCAATAATTTTGTGTCCTAATGAGATATTGTGGATGATCTCTTGGCTCTGAGACTCAATTGTGCACATTTGGTTCCTATCTTGGGAGACTAGGAGAGGTCTCCTTCTTCAATATCAACAATCTCTAAGATAAAGTCGATAGATTATGTAGGTTCCCGTGAGTGAAACAAGTCCTTTTAAGAGGAACTTGAGTAGCTTGGGAAGTTTAGTGCGATCGTCCTTTGGGTCCATGACGTCTTGTCTTCAATACCGGTGTTACCTTAGTAAACACCAGTAGCATATGTATTGAACCCAGTTTACGCCTAAGGTTGAATTATTGGAGGGCTATTTCTTTTCACCCTTTTTCATTCATTTCTTTTCATTCTTCAACCCTTGATGCTTACGAGACTTCATAACTAGAACCTTGTTGGGTTTGTTCCGAGATTAGGTGCATCTCGATCGGCACTCTTCCCATTTCTCATTTTCTCCTTTTTCATTATACCTAAGGACTTCTACACTATCTAGTGGATTGTCCACAGGTAGATCCCTTGATTACGGCGGATCGTGGGAACTAATACCTAACCTCACCATCCTTATAACCATACATAAAGTAAAATGGTGGGTCTTTTGAGTACAGTTCATTCCTTCTAAACCAATTGAAAATCATTTGGAAAATCAATCAAGGTACTTGTGATATAAAATCAAAGCATTTTGTACCTTAATTGTTTTGATCATTTAGAAATGCTCCCCCTCAACATGTGCATATGATATTAAAATAATTTTATCACATAGAGGCAAGAGGTTTTTGAAGTACTTTTCACGATAGCCAATAGAAACCATTCGCTCCCCCTCAATATGTGCATCGATATATGAAAGAGTTTGGCACATATTAGAGAGAACTTGCACTTTGAATCAAAACGATCATCTTTTATCAAATTTCATATTAAATCACAAATTCTCCCCCGATAAAAAATATCAAACCCTTTGAGATTTTGGATCCCAAGTGATTTAATAAGGTTTAGAAAACATGGGAGAATATGTGCCTGGTTTAAATACTCATCTTGTTTTTGGATAAATGCTCCCCTTCAACATGTGCATAATGTATTAGAAATCGTTTGGCACATGGAGGCAGGAGTGCCTTTAAAGGACTAAAACAGATTTGAGATTTAAATCACGATCTCTCCCCCGATCAAAAATATCAAACCACTTGAGATTTGTGATCCCAATTGATTTAAATCATTTAGAAAAGTTTGGGGAAAGACGTGGCTTGATTTAATTTTGAAAAATGACAGATAAGGAACAGATTTAGACATTAAAGATTGTTAGTGTCAGGTATGATTATTTTAAGAGATCTTAAGGTAAAAGTATACATGTAGAGACTCTCACGACTATCTTTACCAACCCATATGTAGACAATTTGAAGTGACCAAACTTGGCGAAGTCGAATTCCAGCATTTGTATCTTAAGCTTGCACTTAAAGATGGAAGAGCGGTGTCGATAATTTATGCTCCAAGCAAATCTTTAAGTACTCAATACTCGAACAAAGTATGAGACATTAACACCTCTTGAGATTATCCACATCGTGGGTCTTTAACCATCCACCCGACTCTGGTAACTAGATAAACCAAGTCTTTAACTCAAATTCTTAAGCCGAGCAAGTTAACAAATAAGAACACGCCTTTGTGAAGGTCGACTTCAATCTCAAATAAGTGATAAATGATTAACTCGAGTAATCAACTTGTGTCAAATGTCAACACGTGTATAAATATACAACGGATGTACATTGACCAGCTGAATGAACCGAAACAAATGATTCCTCAACATCAATGCATTCTTCCTAAAAAGTAT
This sequence comes from Chrysanthemum lavandulifolium, assembly GCA_022545495.1. Lineage (NCBI taxonomy): Eukaryota > Viridiplantae > Streptophyta > Magnoliopsida > Asterales > Asteraceae > Chrysanthemum > Chrysanthemum lavandulifolium. The sequence continues at coordinate 171,188,647 of CM040246.1, forward strand.
ACATGTAGAGGCGATCACGAAAGATTCACCAATAACCCGGCGGATGAGGTAGTCATTTTCTTGAAGTTCATGTGGTTGATTTATAAGCGTGCGTTGAGAGAAACAATAATCCGTGAAGATTTGGCAAAGGAATACCAAGAGCGGATCATTATTCATGAGTGCAAGCTATGATATTATGATAGTCATTATCAACGCCTTGAGGAATAATTAGAGATTGGGCTTCTTGAGTAGTCGAGTTGTACTTCTTAGATGATCAACATTCGCTAGCGGTTGGAAATACTCATCAAACATATCTTGAAACAATGAATACCGGTTATCCTTAGAAGTGAAGCATAAAGGCGTTGAAGGAGAGTCATATGACCATAATTCAAGCATCCATCATCATGTAGTATATGCACTCTTCTCCCCTCAAAATTGCATCGAAGTTGCCATTTTGATTTGAACAAGGAATAAGAATATACCCAATGAATGTAGATCCACGAGGGGTGAAAGAGCATGGAAAACATGAAGCTTGTTGATGAAGAATGTCGATGAGAATGGTCATGCACATGAAGATTTCTCTTCTTTTGAAGATAAGTTCATGCACATTTATGGCAAGGTCTACGATTGTTGATATTCTTATGCAAAGTGGAAGACTTATCATTATTCCTAGACTCCAAAGATTTAGCAGTTTGGATCCATCTGAGCGAAGTTTTAGGTTTGTTTTGCATCATAACATGTTGAACCTTAGCCATGTAGGTAGTCTTAGTGGATTGTACCTTGGCATGTGAATTAGGAAAATGTTTCTTATGTGGAAAAGACTCGGAATTTCTAGTTTTGTTTTCTACATGCTTAGCATTCTTATGCACATAACTACTCTTAGATGCACACAGTCCTAGTCTTTTGAGTGTTCCTAGGTAGTGGTTTACAACTACTAGCGTGCCTTGAAATCTTGTAGAATTCTTCACCCTAGGTCTTGCACCTAAAATTCCGTCTTTTCGAATCGTGCCTTTTCCTAGCTTTTTCTAGATAATAGTTCTTCCACAAGTCATTCATATCATATGAATTACGGGTTTTAATGCTTGGTTTTGACACTATTTTCGAACTAATCCTAGAGGTCTTTGGGAGTAGAAGTGGCTACATGTTGAGGGTTAGCAGACTAGAAGCCTTATTCTTAGGTAACTCGGGTGAAGTATTTGGTTTTGACAAAACTTGTTTCTCATCAACTTGGGAGGCAAACCATGTTTTGAAAATTTTGGTCTTTTCGATATAAGCGATGAGGTCGCCTAACAATGGACCGGTTTCTAATGGGATGAGAAGCGGTTTCCCCAAGGTTGATGGTTTTGTAAACTTAGTGTTCACACTTTTCCTGATTTTCCTAAGCTCATTTTTAAGGCAACAATAGCGAAACTCTTTTCACGAAGTTGAGATTTGAGTTCATCAATTTTGCTATCAAAGAGTTTGTATGCTCCATTGACTTAGTTCTAGCTTCTTTGGAGTCGATTAGTTCTATGTGATGCTTTCTCAAAGACTCATTTTCCTTTAGTAATTTGGCCACACAAACCGCTAATTCATCATTTCTCATTTGAATATCATCAATAGTATTAACATCAATTACTTGTAACCAAATTACTTTTCACATGCATATTAGAAATATGTTTCTTCAAATTGTTGATACTTGACTCTTTGTCTTGAAGGTGAGCTTTAAAGTGTTAATTTCAAAAGTTCACGAAATTCGGGAAGTTAGGATTTTACAGCATTTGTTAAGTTGAAAACTTTCTTCTTTACTTTGTATCGCAATTTCAAGTGAAATGCAATGTTTTCAAGTTTTGAGAATTTGTTTGAAAGTTCATCAAAAGCCTTTTATCAACCATATCATTTGTTTTGAAATTATTAGACTCGGCCTCAACAAGGAACATTTATCGAATCATTAGCGGATGCGCTATGTTCGACAATTAAGGGTACCTCATCACATGACACACCTCTATTTTTGATGCGATATCGCATCCACATCATGTGTAGCAAGAGTCATTTTGCTATTTGGTGTGTCAAGCTTATCTATCTCGAGCCTCTGTATTCGGTGTCAAGCGATCCATCATCAGTGCTTTACCGACTCATCATTATTTGTTGTCTCGACATTACGCATTCAAGAACACCCGATTCTTCAACATATCTGATATGACTTATCACAACAATCTCATTGCACGAGACACTCATCCACTTTTTCATCATCGAGTAACTTCCTCAATATACTTCTCCACATTATCCATGAGATGGATAAGTGTCTCTATGAACATGCTAATTTCCATTCGGTGTGTTTCATGAAAGACACTTGATCGTATCTTGATCATAATCGATGTAAATTCCCCCGATGGTAGTGAAATTGTTTGTAGATCACTGAAGTGCGACCTTTGGAACTATCCTTTTGAACCTTTTCTTTATCAAGTTGTTGTTCCAATTGTTCTAAGTTCAACAACAAGTTTCTAGTCGGTGTAGGTAAATCACGACGGAAGATGGCACTACATGTTCGATCCCAATTGTGGACAAAAGGCATGCGAGGTGAGTGAAGTGGCGATAAGGTTCAATGTTACTTTCCATTAGCATGGCATTTAGTAGCCTAAACGGTGCAATTCTCTCTTTAGATTACGAACATGGAGATCTCACATCCTCATTGCTTAATTCAATCATCTTTAATCGATCGATGTAGCATACATTATCATTGTTGTCCACGATATCATACAGTTTAAGCATACGAAATTTGGGTCGATAGAGTAAGACATGATGTGGTAGAATGCGCGGGATTTTACAAGTCTATGATTTAAACCGAGAAATAGAATCTTCGCGGGATTTTACTAAAATCAAGACCAAACCGTTAAGCAATGACCAATGGAATGTGTTAAGATGACTGATGGATCGACACAATGATAGAAAATTGTGTGTTAGGACATATGATTGTTTGTAGGATTAGCAGAGATGTTGTTTGGTTGAGATTTGGATTGGTTTATGCCCGTTTTTACTAAGAAATTTAGGTCTAAAAACATAAAAACCTTAATAACTTCTGTTCGGATCGGATTTAGGCCTCGAAGATTGAACCGGATGAACTATTCGGCGTGCCATTCTCCTTGTTCTCACGGTCGTTTTGATGGGTAGAATGCTGAAAACGGAGTTATGGTTCAAAAGTTATGGCCGTTTGAAGTTTTATCGGAAAAGTCAACAAAGCGCTATGAAGACAAGTCATTTGAGTCACCAAGTCGCTAAACACAAGTCGCTATGAACCAAGTCGCTAAACACAAGTCGCTAACGAGCCAAGTCGCTACACATTCAAGTCGCTAAAGAGCAACTCGCTAAGGTCCAGTCGCTAACACCAAGTCGCTAAGAATACTAAGCACAAGTCGCTAACAAAATTGAAAGCAAGTCGCTAACTTCACCAAGTCGCTGGCCGTAGTGGAGAATCCACTAAGTTGTCTTGTTTGTCGACTTGTCTCAATAGACAAGTCGCTAGGACCAAATCGCTAACAATTAACACTACAACTCGCTACCTTTTCTTTGAGTAAGTCGCTACGATGAAAAACACTACGAGAACCAGTCGCTAGCAAGAAAAACTTCAAAACACACTTTTCAATCAAAACAAGCTCAACCACGGTGATTCAAGCTTACCAAATCAAAACCGAAGCACTTACAATGGTTCTAAACACAAAAGTACACCCAAAATTCAAAATTTAACACTAGAAATGATCCATATGATGCAAAACCACTAAACTTTTCAAACTCAAAACCATCTAAAACCACTAGAAATCAAGGATATAAAAGAGATGATCAAACCATGGCTCTTGATACCAATTGTAGGATATTGGATTTCACAAACACATCATAACATAATAATATTAGGCGTATGGTTTAAGAGTTTAGAGAAAGTAGAAGGTGGGAGCCTTTCTAGAGAGAAAGTAAACAAAGAAAGAAAGGTTAGATTGAGTGAAAGGTCCAACCCTCTGCCTTGGGAGGTAGAGGTATTATAGTTACATACTACATCCTCCTTGGATGTGGATCGGGCATACGATGGGTAAAGACCCGTCCGTCCTCCACGGTGTTGCTCTAAACTAAATAACTAATAAATAACGTAATGTCTACGAGCTAACATATGCTAGACTAGATTTGGGGTGACCGACTCTTCACTATGGATTTTCCAATTCCTAACATTTCTAAACTTCTTTGTTGATCATACTTTTGTGTGTCTTACCTAAATGTCATATTCACGTGAACTATTTGTCACACCAAATCACACCTTTCAAAATATCGTTTCTCACGAACTCTCGCATTCCTTCGTATGGCCATGAATGATGTTCAACTCTATCAATCCCCAATTGCTTAATCAAAATTCAATTACACTCATCTCTTAAAACTCTCAAAAGAAAAGGTTATGTCTACATAAAGAAAAGTTTTCCACGCCTTGATCATCATCATAATTACACTCATGTTACTAATCTATTCCCGTGTAAAACTCTCTCACGGCAATGTATCTCCTCTCATACATATCTACTTATTTTATGTTCATCGTTCCATTGTATTGCCTTATGCAAAATGGAATAAAAGCATGATCTCATCTAAATCACTCCTCATAATATTAGCTCTCAAACTCTCGCTTTAGCTACTTAGGATCAATATTCATATATTCATAATTCACCTTAAAACAAATGAACCAGTGACAAACAATATATCGAAAACCAAACATTCAAAATAATCTTGTCTGGTGTCTTCCAGGATCCGTTCACTTTAACAGGACGAATCCCTTTTCAAAAGGATCCGGCAGAACCAGCATGACAGACACCTGTCTATACTTTTCAAACATCACAGACAAATCTTCTACTTTACCTCTCATAATCCCAAAATGACCAAAAGCACACACACTCTCATTCTAAGCACTTAATCATCATCCACCTTGGTCTCCTAATCACCTTCGTAAGTAATTATATCTTCTTAAAATTCTTTCAATCTAATTCAAGGGCTTTTCTCTTTATAAAAAAATGATGGGTTAGGTTAATTAAATCATTCTCACAACCTTAAGTATGTAAATATGATATTAATTCATGATTACCTTTAGATAATGGATTCTTCTAAAAACTCAAATTGTTTTCATGAAAAACCTCATATGGATGATTCTTGGAATATAAATTAAAAGGCCTATTTGGCATTGTTAATAAAAGTAAAAAAAACGTAATTTGTAATACTTGAAAATCAACCAACTTTTGCTAATCTTCTTAGAAACCCCATTTGATTGATTCTTGATATTTAACCAAGACATTATTTTCAAATAAGCTTTCTAAGCTGAAGAACACATTAGACACATGTTTATTATGTAACTTTATCCTTAATATATAAAATATTCATATATTCATTATCTTTGATCGTTTGTATAGGTCTTAATATGTCTCATGAGTATGAATTCAATCATCGAGTGACTAATATTTACATCCCAGACATTTCACGTGAACCAAACTCCCCCGATAACCATGTACGTGGGTTCAATAATCTTCAAACTCGTTTCTTTCATGAGGGTCGTATTGTTGATTCTTCTATTGCCTTCCAAAAAGATATTAACACATCTGTTCACACCATAGGATTTGAGTGCCTCCTCACCATCAACGAGAAAATCTGTCCATGGTTCGTGTTGGAATTCTTCTGTCAAGTTGAACTCGTACGTAACGAGGATCGTTCCTTTAACTTTGGTTTTGGATCAAAACCCAAAAGTTTGTTCTAACTCTCGAGAAATTTGCTCACATCATCGAAAATTTGCCTTCTCGAAGTGTAACCACCGGTAAAATCCACCTTTATACTAATAATAATTCATTTTCTCACGTACATTTTTTTCCTACAACTAGATAATAAGCCGCACTCACAAACTGCTCACTTGCATAGTTAATGCCTTTGATGTACACACTCTTAAGTGACAATGGAAGTCTCACCAACAATGTCATACTTGAAACTTCCGGCATGGTCACCCATGTCGGTTGTGTCCTCACACAAGATACGAAATGTACGGTATAAAGTATCCTTATATCATTAGCGTCATTTCCAATAAAATGTTACTAAGTAAATTAGGGTTTTCTTAAAGCATTGATTTATAACAATTTCGATACTAGGTCATAAACCCTAATGTACAAACCTTTAAACTTAATGTACAAGTTTACAAGGCATAAAACCCTAACTCTAGAATATTTTCGGTTAAAAACCCTAGTTTGCAAATCCTATGATTTTATGTAAATGAAATCACAAACTAAAATTAAAAATACATATGAAACTTTTACCAATTTCCAAAGTACAAGTTTATCAAGCCAATGTACAAGTCATTGATGCATAAAAGTATTCACTTAACATAAAACTCATTATAAACCTTAGTGTATTTAATTTTAAACACATTGTACAAACAATAAAGCCTCAACCTTAAACTTTACTTTTATTATTTACATTTAAATTAACCTAAACTAGTATTTATTTAAAATAAATTAGAAACCTAACTAAGTACTTACATTACTACACAATAGGTACAACATAAAAGCCCTAGGTACTACCCTTTAAGCTTAACGCCCCCCCTTGTTACCATGGTTAGAAATGAACTAGATAATTACCATTTAGTTACCTACATACTACATGTAATTACCCTAACCACAATTTATTTACTTACACATTAGATTAACACATCACCCTTTTACCTTGAGGATTTACCATGGTCAAACATTGGGCATAACTCATGGTGGAAAACATGCCACCATTACGCCACCTTGATCTTCACCACATGCACCTTACTAACTCCCATGCACTACCTCATCATGTTTCATTCTCCCATGAACAAGGTGATTACAACTCTGGGAACCATGCACCTCTTTCCCCTATATATAACACCTCTCCTCTTTGAGTCTCTCCATCATACACACCATACCATACAAAGCCACACACACACACCACACCCAAACTCTCCCACACTCACATACATTCGAAAATTTACCCTAAGTAGTGAAAGGAAAGGCTAATCTAAGGCTTAGAAGGAGTGAAAGTACTTGGAGATCATTATCACCTTTAGGAGTTTTTCTTGTGGTTTAAGCAACATACTATCTTGTAAGTGATCCCACACTCTTTCTTTAATCATTTTACATATTTAATATCACTTAGTTATGTTAATAAAACTCATAACATGTGGAACTAAAGCTGGAACATTGATTTTGTACACTTTCTATTTGTCGCGCAATATGCAAAAACCTTTTGTTTTGTGGAATTAGCTAAGACAAAAACTATAAGGATTAACCATTAAGTATGTTATATATCAGTAGTAAAAACCTAAACCTAAGTCTTAGTCCTTCAAAGTTTAAAACGTTTTCCTTTTCTTTTTACGATACGGTCTTGGCGCAAAGCCTAAACCCCCTACTTGTGCCCTATTTATCTACATCATGTTAAAGGTATTAGGGCCAACCAAAGTACCATTGTAAACACCACCTAGGACACTCTAAAACTCCCCATAACCCGGTTGAAAAGCCTAGTCGTCATGCTTAAAAACAATTCCTTCATTATGGCTAAAAGTCCTAAACACCAAAAGTATTTTATAACGGTATATGGGGAAAACTCGGGATTTTGATAAATTTTATTATGAACTATCTTAGAAACATTAGAAATGAGTAAAACAACATTTCACAAGGTTGCATGCAAAAGATATAGAGTTTTATGGTTTAAAACAAGAATTGCAATTTGGCAAGATTAGCCTAAGTAGCCCTTTTCTATAATTAATATCTTGCTAATTAAAGGGTTGCAAAGTACGAGGTTTACACCGTTTTAAAGGGCTCATTGCAAAGATTTTAATGCCCCAATAATGTCTTTAAAAGCACTTATAGTCTCTTTTATAATCAACCACAAAGAGGGTGACTCGATGGAATTTTCATAAATATGCCTTGTGCACTTTTCAAAAATTGAGTCGTAGGAGTTATAGGATGATGGGTAATGACTTAAAAAGAGTTAATAAACATATTACAACGTCTCTAGGTGACCCCGTAAAAGTTAATGGGTTAAAAATGAAATTTTCTTAAAACGCGTCGTGGCCAAGTGGCCATGTTCGTGGACTTGTATCTTTCTAATCAAAGACGACTGGGACATGAGACCTATACCATTTAGAAGAGCTTACAGACAAAGTGTTTAAAGGGTCAAATGCGTTGTAGAAACACTAGCTTGCCTCGTGTAAAATCTGCCCTTGTTTAGCCCTGTTATCGCCCAAAACCAACAAAAGGCACCTAACCCCCTACTTTAGAAAATCATTGCGACCAAACCGTAAGAGCTTAAGACCTCTAGTTTGAACCATTAGAAATACCACCGGACAAACTCTTGAAGGGATCAAGAACGTAGTAAAAACCTTTTAAGGCCTCGCTTTTATTCACCCGCACTTTTATCCATTTAGGCCAAAAACTAGTAAATTTTTCTTATAAAATTTCAAGCATAAAAATTGTAATTTTTGTAAGATAAAGTTTTTCTTGGATTAAAAATGAAATTTCGCAAAGTTAATTATACAAGGGTTGATTTTGTAAATAACCCATAGTTGAGGGTTTAAAGTGTCATTTTGAAAGTGCAAGGGTAAAAGCGTAAATATTTAAAATTGTAAATTATAACATTTTGGAAACATAAAATATTTAACAACTTGGGTTTCGATAAAATTTATTAACAATCATTCGAGCCATAAAAATAAGTATGATAAGTATTATTAATTTTGAAGAGACTTCATGTTATCTAATTATCAATAAAGCATTATCGTCGCATAAACTTGAACACGAATACTAAATACATGACATACCAACTCAGGTCGAGAGTCGGAGCAGTTTGTTCATATTATCTAATTTGTTTTCCATCCAGACTACGATAACACCGAGGTGAGTTCATAGTCCCACTCTTACATATTTGTTTTCTAAACTCGTGGGAGATACATGCTACAAACCCGAACACAAGTATTTTTCTGTATGCTATCCTGATTGATATTGCCTAAGTACCTACTGTAGCCACTAAAAGTCCCTCATATCATGAACCATTAATCACTTATGAGTGAAGCGAATATAGTGAATAGATCTATTGGCGATTGACGCCCATTTGTGTTAGCGGATAGGTAACCAAATGCACTTTATTTGAGAATACTAGAGAATGGCAAACTCCTACGGAGGGCATTGTTGCTCACATCATCACCATGATGTTTGTAACTTACGTCATTATTATGACGCGTTCGTGTTAAGGTTTGCGTGTCATGAGACTTAGGGCAATATCTTGTCTTGCAATATTCGATTTTACTCATCGCTTATCTTGTGTTCAATGATTATTATACAAACACTATGGATTCACTCAACCTTTGTGTTGACTTTTTAGCATGTTTTATCTCGGAAACTAGAGCACGATCGGCACGGAGTGGCTATGGACTTTCTTATAAAAGGGTGTCCATTTTGTTATCATTCACAAGAATAAAACTATGTATTTCCGTATTTCCGTTGGGACCTTTATTTTGTAAAACTCTGATTTAAATAAATGAATGATAACTGTTTTTATCTAAACGTCTCTTTCGAGCCGTTTATCTATTATTATGATTGTGTTCCATGAAGTAATACCCCAACCTTAATTCCGCTGCGTATACCGAATTTGGGGGTGTTACAGATTGGTATCAGAGCCATAGTTATAGAGAACGGAATACAAAACCGAAACTATAACTCTTTTTCACACTTAAATAAAGTCCTCCGTGCCACTACACTATTCGAGATAATTGTTTATGCATGTTTATACCGATTATTTATATATAATGAGGTATTTATAATTACGGGTTGTTACTGAGTTATGTCTTTCTCTACCCCTCTAGTCCTAGTTTACCGGAGTATGCGTGCAGAAACCTATCCTACTACGGATTCACCGAGCCACTCTCCAGCACCGGGAGACGCTGCATTAGATATGGAGTCTGATCCTTCCGAGGAACCATTTGAGGAGTTCGCAGTAGTACCTGATATTGATCCAGTATCTAGGCACACTACGGAGTTGGAGGTCGTTCCGGTGGTACATGATATCGCTCCATTTTCGGATGATCCGTACATGGTTGCTAGGAGGGAACATGGCACATTTGCCGAGACTGAGCCATCTGACCCAGATTCCCCATCCTCTGAGTCACTGCCTGCATCACCCTCACCAATTAGACAAAGGAAATTTTGAGTGCTAGAGCCTTACGAACCAGAACCATTCATGGAGGCATACCGTTATCATCCTTATGGTACAACCTATCTGAACACACCTCGAAAAAGGGTACACCCTGTTCGATCATGTGTCCACATGTCATCAACACCATTAACACCTTCAAACCCAGCACCACCATCAAACACACCACAGGACCGCCCTAGGAGAACCTTTGAGAGAGCACGGAAAAGGACAATTCCTGTGCCTCCACCACACACGTACATGTTACCTACACCACCTCCCACATCTTCACCACCCCCTTCATCACCACATCTAGATGCTATTCTTTGGTGAGATATCACCACATGAGGAAACCGATCCGCCCAGCACTCTGATTTCACCCTCCATCTCAGCCAGATGATCTTGAAGAGGAGGTGAGAGCTATAATTGCCGGTACAATGCCTTACGATCACCAACTCCTGACTACCCTACTCCACCGCGGGTATTCGAGACGGGAGAAAGTTCGCAAGCTGCAATGGACCGACCGCCTACCCTTCCTACACTTGTAGCACGTATGGAAAGACACGAGGAACAAATTGATGATGCTTTAGGACACCTTGACGAGTTACCACTTGAACGTATAGAAGGAATTGAGGGAGAAGTGGAGGAGTTAATCACTAAGCAAGCAACCACGGGGAAAAAGTTAGACACCTTGACATCAGAGTTACAAGAGACTCGTGAAAAGGCACATAGTCTGGAGCAACATCACGGACAGATAAGTCAAGACCTCCCTTTGTTATATCAAAATGATCCGATGATGTCAAATATAATGACGATCCAAAGTGATGATATCATGAGGATTCACTCCAGAATTACTACCCTAGAGATAATGATGGAAGATACTCAGGTCCGACAATGGGAGTATATACAGAATCTTCACAACAAGATCAGAGAACTTGAGAGCCGTCTTGGAGGAACATCTGGAAACCACTAGACTAAACCTTTACCTATTAGCTTTTGTATTATGTCTTAGCCATGAGTATGTAGCATAAATAAGATACTTGTATCCCTTTTGTTGTACAAATTTACAAGTTACTTATGGCTATATGTGGTTGTAATATTATGCTATGTTATGGTATCAATAAAGGTTTATTACGAAAAATTATTTGTTGTGGTTATGTGTTATGACTTCTATACATTTACCTTGTTATTTGTTATAACATAACATGATCATTCTAAATATATTTTTCTTGTGGCATTAATAGAAATATGGCGCGAACAAGAAATTCCACCGAAACACCAGAACCCGCTATGTCCCAAGTCGATATCCAACAACTAGTTGCGAGATAATGTTGTTTCGCAAAGACTCGAGAGGCAAGCAGCAGCAATGGCCCGCTCTGGAAATACTAGCAGGCCTAACGGAGGAAGCGAGACAGATATAGCTCGCAAGTGTACTTACAAAGATTTCATGAACTGTAAACCCACCTTTTTCAAAGGAACAGAAGGAGCAACTGAGTTGGCTCGTTGGTTTGAGCGAACAGAGACGGTATTCATGAGGAGCGGTTGTTCTGACGACTGCAAGGTCACTTTTGCTACAGGAACTTTATTGGATGATGCCTTATCTTGGTGGAATGTCTCTGCCCAAACTATGGGTATTGGGCGACTTATCAACTCTCGTGGGTGACTTCAAGACAAAGATGCTAAAGAAGTATCCGCCAAGACCGAGATTAAGTTGGAAGATGAGTTCCACCGGTGGTGGTGAAAGGAAACCGATCTCAAGACTTACAACCGAAGGTTTCGTGAACCGGCAATGCTATGCCCAATCAGTAGTGCACGATCTTGAGAAGACATTGGAAAAGTACATCAAGGCTTACCCCGCAGATCGAGGGAATGTCACCTCATCAAAACCCCAGTCACTAGAGGAAGCAATTTCCATTGCTCAAACGTTAATGGATCGGGAAGTCAAGCGTGGTTTCACCCAGGGAGGTAATGATCACAAAAGAAAGCTTGATGACAAAAGGACAACCCATCATCATAACAACTACCCCAACCATAACACCTACAACAACAACCACAACTGAAACAACAACCACCATTACCAACAGAATCGAAACAACCATCACCAACAACAGAACCGAAGGCAGGAAGCTGCCAAAGCTTATGTAGCCGCACCTGCTGGAGGCGGTGGCTATGCTGGAAATCTGCCACTATGCAACCGATGCAAGATGCACCACAATGGGCCATGCTTTGTTAAGTGCGGAAAGTGCCACAAACCGCCACAAAACCAAAGACTGTAGGGCCTCAGGTGCTAATTTGCAGCCTGTAGAAGTGATATGCCACGGATGTGGTGAGAAAGGACATTACAAGAATCGATGTCCCAAACAGAATGGCAACCAGAACAACACGGCCCGTGCAAGAGCTTACGTGCTAGGAGATGCAAACACTCAGCACAACCCGGATGTGGTCACGGGTACGTTTTCTCTCAATCAACATTTAGCTAAAGTATTATTTGATACTGGCGCCGATAAAAGCTTTATATCCATTACTTTCGCTTCTTTACTTAAACTCACCCCAACTGCCCTAGACAACACCTACGAAATAGAACTAGCTAATGGAAAATTAGTAAGCACTAATACTATAATCCAGGGTTGCACTCTAACTTTACTAAACCAACCTTTCAACATAGACCTTATGCCTATTGAACTCGGTAGTTTCGATGTTGTTATTGGTATGGATTAGCTGTCTAAGAACCATGCGAGAATAATATGTGACGAGAAGGTGGTTCACATCCCTTACAAGGGGGAAACGTTGATCATTCGGGGTGATCGAAGTAGGACTAAATTAAGCATTATCTCATGCCTCAAAACCAAAAAGTATATCGACAAGGGATGTCACGCGTTCTTAGCTCAGGTGACGGAGAAAAAGACGGATGAAAAACAGCTTGAGGATGTACCAATAGTAAGGGATTTTCCCGAAGTTTTCCCGGAAGAATTGCCTGGATTACCACTTGTTCGTCAGGTAGAGTTCCAGATTGATTTAGTTCCAGGAGCAACACCAGTAGCACGAGCACCCTACCGTTTGGCTCCGTCTGAAATGCAGGAGCTATCCAACCAACTGCAGGAGTTATTAGATAGAGGTTTCATTCGACCAAGCTCTTCACCTTGGGGAGCTCCGGTCCTGTTCGTCAAAAAGAAGGACGGATCTTTACGGATGTGTATTGATTACCGAGAGTTGAATAAACTTACGGTAAAGAACCGATACCATTAATGAGGATTGACGACTTGTTCGACCAATTACAAGGGTCGAGTGTTTATTCAAAGATTGATTTGAGATCGGGTTATCATCAATTACGAGTAAGGAAGAAGATATTCCTAAACGGCGTTCGGGACGAGATACGGTCATTACGAATTCGGTGATGCCATTTGGGTTGACCAATGCACCGGTGTGTTTATGGATCTCATGAGCGAGTGTGCAAACCTTATCCGACAAATTGTAATAGTGTTCATTGATGATATTCTCATTTACTCCCGCAATGAAGAAGAGCATGGGGAGCATTTGAGAATTATTTTGGAACTACTCAAGAAAGAGCAACTGTACGCAAAGTTCTCCAAGTGTGACTTTTGGATTCACATTGTACAGTTTCTTGGGCACGTAATCGATCAACATGGAATTCACGTAGATCCTTCCAAAATCGAAGCAGTCAAAAATTGGCCAACACCTACCACACCTACGGAGGTACGTCAATTTTTAGGACTTGCTGGATATTACCGGAGATTCATAGAAGGATTTTCAAAGATTGCCAAATCTTTGACTGAACTAACCCAAAAGAACAAGAAGTACATCTGGGGAAAAGATCAGGAGGAAGCGTTTCAGCTACTAAAGCAAAAGCTTTGTGAAGCTCCAATTCTAGCACTACCTGAAGGGAGTAGCGATTTCGTTGTTTACTGCGACGCATCACATCAAGGTCTAGGAGCCGTGTTAATGCAAAGAGAGAAAGTCATCGCTTATGCATCTCGACAGCTCAAACCGCATGAGAAGAATTACACAACACATGATCTGGAACTGGGAGCAGTAGTATTTGCTCTTAAAATCTGGAGGCATTATTTGTACGGCACAAAGTGTATTGTGTTTACTGATCACAAGAGTCTTCAGCATATTCTTGATCAGAAAGAATTGAACATGAGGCAACGGCGTTGGTTGGAGTTGCTAAGTGACTACGATTGTGAAATTCGTTACCATCCTGGAAAAGCAAATGTGGTAGCAGATGCTTTGAGCAGGAAAGAACGGATTAAGCCTCTTCGAGTCAGAGCCTTAGTCATGACCATTAATCTGAATTTACCATCTCAAATTCTCCAGGCGCAGTCTGAGGCAATGAAAGAAGAGAATATTCAGGCTGAGAATTTACGAGGTATGGACAAGATGTTTGAAAGTCGTTCCGATGGAACTCGTTGCATAAAGAACAGAAGTTGGGTACCACATTATGGTGATTTACGAAATGTGATTATGCATGAGTCACACAAATCGAAGTACTCCATTCACCCGGGTCTGAAAAGATGTATCAGGACCTTAAAAAGTATTACTGGTGGCCGAACATGAAGGCTGACATTGCTGAATATGTTAGTAAATGTTTGACATGTTCACGAGTGAAGGGGGAACATCAAAAGCCGTCTGGCTTGTTGATTCAACCAGAGATTCCTGTGTGGAAGTGGGAGAGAATAACAATGGATTTTATCACCAAGTTGCCTAAGACGTCAAGTGGGTATGATACAATTTGGGTCATCATCGATCGTCTCACGAAATCAGCGCACTTCTTGCCAATCAAGGAGACTGATGAAATGGAAACCCTCGCAAAGTTGTATCTAAAGGAGATAGTTTCACGACACGGAGTGCCAATTTCCATTATCTCGGATCGTGACGCTCGTTTCACATCCCGATTTTGGCAATCACTCCAAAAGGCTTTAGGTACTAAATTAGACATGAGTACTGCTTACCACCCTCAAACCGACGGACAAAGCGAAAGAACCATTCAAACGTTGGAAGATATGCTCAGGGCGTGTGTAATAGATTTTGGAAAAGGATGGGATAGACACTTGCCTTTGGCAGAATTCTCATATAACAATAGTTACCATGCCAGCATCAAAGCAGCACCGTTCGAAGCACTTTATGGACGAAAGTGCCGATCACCCGTGTGTTGGGCCGAGGTAGGAGAAGCTCAACTCACTGGACCTGAAATCATCCAGGAAACCACTGATAAGATAGTACAAATTCGGCAACATCTACAAGCTGCACGAGATAGGCAAAAGAGTTACGCTGACGTAAGGCGAAAGCCTATGGAATTTGAAGTTGGAGACAGGGTTATGCTAAAAGTATCACCATGGAAAGGTATGGTTAGGTTCGGAAAACGGGGAAAATTAAATCCTAGATACATAGGACCATTCAAGATTCTGGAAAGAATAGGTCCTGTAGCCTATAAACTCGAGCTTCCTATAGAGCTCAGTAATATACACCCTACTTTCCACGTTTCCAACCTAAAGAGGTGTTTGTCGGATGAAACACTTGTCATTCCGATGAAAGAACTCCAGCTCAACGATAAGCTCAATTTTGTGGAAGAACCCGTGGAGATCATGGATAGGGATGTTAAGCAGTTAAAACGAAGCGAATTCCTATCATTAAGGTTAGATGGAATTCTAAGGTAGGACCAGAATTTACTTGGGAACGGAAGATCAATTCCGTAAGAAGTACCCACACCTATTCTCCAACACCGCAACCAACACCGAGTGAATCTCGAGGACGAGATTCCATTTAAGGAGGGGAGACTGTAACCACCGGTAAAAATCCACCTTTATACTAATAATAATTCATTTTCTACGTACATTTTTTTTCCTACAACTAGATAATAAGCCGCACTCACAAACTGCTCATTTGCATAGTTAATGCCTTTGATATACACACTCTTAAGTGACAATGGAAGTCTCACAACAATGTCATACTTGAAACTTCCCGGCATGGTCACCCATGTCAGTTGTGTCCTCACATAAGACACGGAATGTCTGGTATAAAGTATCCTTATATCATTAGCGTCATTTCCAATAAAATGTCACTATGTAAATTAGGGTTTTCTTAAAGCATTGATTTATAACAATTTCGATACTAGGTCATAAACCCTAATGTACAAACCTTTAAACTTAATGTACAAGTTTCCAAGGCATAAAACCCTAACTCTAGAATATTTTCGGTTAAAACCCTAGTTTGCAAATCCTATGATTTTATGTAAATGATATCACAAACTAAAATTAAAGATACATATGAAACTTTTACCAATTTCCAAAGTACAAGTTTATCAAGCCAATGTACAAGTCATTGATGCATAAAAGTATTCACTTAACATAAAACTCATTATAAACCTTAGTGTATTTAATTTTAAACACATTGTACAAACAATAAAGTCTCAACCTTAAACTTTACTTTTAATTATTTACATTTAAATTAACCTAAACTAGAATTTATTTAAAATAAATTAGAAACCTAACTAAGTACTTACACTACTACACAATAGGTACAACATAAAAAGCCCTAGGTACTACCCCTATAGCTTAAACGCCCCCCCTTGTTACCATGGTTAGAAATGAACTAGATAATTACCACTTTAGTTACCTTACACACTACTTGTATGTAAATACCCTAACCACAACTTATTTACTTGCACATTAGATTAACACATCACCCTTTTACCTTGAGGATTTACCATGGTCAAACATTGGGGCATAGTTCATGGGTGGAAAACACCCACCCCACGCCACCTTCAACTTGACCACATGCACCTTACTAACTCCCATGCACTACCTCATCATGTTCCATTCTCCCATGAAGACGGTGATTAGCACTCTAGGAGAACCATGCACCTCTTCCTCCTATATATAACACCACCCCCTCCAGTCTCATCCTCCATCACCATACCATACCATGCATCACATGCACCATATACATTTCCCATACTCACATACATTCGAACATTTACCTTAAGTAGTGAAAGAAAGGCTAATCTAGAGCTTAGAAGGTGTGGTGTACTTGAAGATCAATAGCGACCTTTAGGCAGTTTTTCTTGTGGTTTAAGCAACATATTATTTGTAAGTGTTCCCACTCTTTTCTTTAATCATTTTACACATTTAATATCACCCAGTTATGGTAATGAAACTCATAACATGTAAAACTAAAGTTGGAATATTGTTTATGTACACTTTCTATAAAATGCAACTATATGCCAAAAAACCTTTTGTTTTGTGGAATTAGCTAAGACAAAACTATAAGGATTAACCTTTAACAAGTTATATAATCAGTAGTAAAACTAAACCTAAGTCTTAGTCCTCACAAAGTTAAAACGTTTTTTTTCTTTTGTTTTGGCGCCAAAACAGCCTTACCCCTACTTGTGCCCTATTTATCTACATCATGTTAAAGGTATTAGGGCCAACCAAAGTACCATTGTAAAACCACCTAGGACACTATAAAACTCCCCATAACCCGGTTGAAAATCCTAGTCGCCATGCTTAAAATGACCCTTCATTATGGCTAAAAGTCCTAAACACCAAAAGTATTTTATAATGTATATGGGGAAAACTCGGGATTTTGATAAATTTGATTATGAACTATCTTAGAAACATTAGAAATGAGTAAAACAACATTTCACAAGGTTGCATGCAAAAGATATAGAGTTTTATGGTTTAAAAACAAGAATTGCAATTTGGCAAGATTAGCCTAAGTAGCCCTTTTCCGTAATTAATATCTTGCTAATTAAAGGGTTGCAAAGTATGAGGTTTACACCATTTTAAAGGGCTCGCTGCAAAGATTTTAATGCCCCAATAACGTCTTTAAAAGCACTTATAGTCTCTTTTATAATCAACCACAAAGAGGGTGACTCGCGGGAATTTTCATAAATAGGCCTTGTGTGCACTTTTCAAAAATTGAGTCGTAGGAGTTATAGGATGATGGGTAATGACTTAAAAAGAGTTAATAAACATATTACAACGTCTCTAGGTGACCCCGTAAAAGTTAATGGGTTAAAAATGAAATTTTCTTAAAACGAGTCGTGGCCAAGTGGCCATGTTCGTGGACTTGTATCTTTCTAATCAAAGACGACTGGGACATGAGACCTATACCATTTAGAAGAGCTTACAGCAAAGTGTTTAAAGGGTCAAATGCGTTGTAGAAACACTAGCTTGCCTCGTGTAAAATCTGCCCTTGTTTAGCCCTGTTATCGCCCAAAACCAACAAAAGGCACCTAACCCCCCTACTTTAGAAAATCATTGCGACCAAACCGTAAAAGCTTAAGACCTCTAGTTTGAACCATTAGAAAGACCACCGGACAAACTCTTGAAGGGATCAAGAACGTAGTAAAAACCTTTTAAGGCCTCGCTTTTATTCACCCGCACTTTTATCCATTTAGGCCAAAAACTAGTAAATTTTTCTTATAAAATTTCAAGCATAAAAATTGTAATTTTTGTAAGATAAAGTTTTTCTTGGATTAAGAATGAAATTTCTGAAAAGTTAATTATACAAGGGTTGATTTTGTAAATAACCCATAGTTGAGGGTTTAAAGTGTTATTTTTGAAAGTGCAAGGGTAAAAACTGTAAATATTTAAAATTGTAAATTATAACATTTTGGAAACATAAAATATTTAACAACTTGGGTTTTGATAAAAATTTATTAACAATCATTCGAGCCATAAAAATAAGTATGATAAGTATTATTAATTTTTGAAGAGACTTCATGTTATCTAATTATCAATAAAACATTATTGTCGCATAAACTTGAACACAAATACTAAATACATGACATACCAACTCAGGTCGAGAGTCGGAGCAGTTTGTTCATATTATCTAATTTGTTTTCCATCCAGACTACGATAACACCGAGGTGAGTTCATAGTCCCACTCTTACATATTTGTTTTCTAAACTTGTGGGGAGATACATGCTACACAAAACCGAACACAAGTATTTTTTCTGTATGCTATCCTGATTGATATTGCCTAAGTACCACCGATGCCACTAAAAGTCCCTCATATCATGAACCATTAATCACTTGCGAGTGAACGCGAATATAGTGAATAGATCTATTGGCAATTGACGCCCCATTTGTGTTAGCCGGATAGGTAACCAAATGCACTTTATTTGAGAATACTAGGAGAATGGCAAACTCCTACGGAGGGCATTGTTGCTCACATCATCACCATGATGTTTGTAACTTACATCATTATTATGACGCGTTCGTGTTAAGGTTTGCGTGTCATGAGACTTAGGGCAATATATTGTCATCGCAATATTCGATTTTACTACCGCTTATCTTGTGTTCAAGCGATTATTATGCAAACACTATGGATTCAGTCAACCTTTGTGTTGACTTTTTAGCATGTTTTATCTCAGGAAACTAGAGCACGATCTGGCACGGAGTGGCTATGGACTTTCTTATAAAAGGGTGTCCATTTTGTTATCATTCACAAGAATAAAACTATGTATTTACGTATTTCCGTTGGGACCTTTATTTTGTAAAACTCTGATTTAAATAAATGAATGATAACTGTTTCTATCTAAACGTCTCTTTCGAGCCGTTTATCTATTATTATACTTGTGATCCATGAAGTAATACCCCAACCTTAATTCCATTGCGTATACCGAATTTGGGGTGTTACAAAATTTTGGATTTAACCCTACTTGATTGCCTATTTGTGTATCTTACATTCTCTCTTTACTATCCTAAACTAGAATTCATCTATACTTAATGTTAGAAACATAAGTTTTGAAATGTAATGAGTGAGTGCAATTTGGCAAGCCCACTGTGAAATTTTAGTCCTTAGAAGCCGGATCCCTTTGGGATAACTAGCCGGATCCATTCTAAAATGGATCCGAAGGAACCGGCTAAATAGAGATGCATTTTCTATCTTTCTACATCTCTATTACCTTCTTGACCTTATTAGATTAGTTGCTTATACTCTCTGATATGGGAATATCATTGAATTAAGACAAATCTGGGGTTTGGTTAGAATATACTTATGTATATTGATGGGTAGTCATGCCAAGTTCACATGATATTCAATGAATTGAATATAGGACTGACCCAACTACATGATTATACTTTTTGGATCTTTTTCATCAAGTAAATCATGAATAGTTATACTCAGACTTGAGATACCAGGAAATTGTCATGGGTGCAGCTCATTTTTGTAAAATAGTCTAACACTATACGAAACAGTTAGTAATAAGGGCTATTTTCAGAAGTGATGTGAAATTCATGGGTTTTGCTTGTAGTCAAGAAAAAAAATTTCTTTCAAATTTGTTATGAAGTTTAATACTACTGGCCCCTCGTAGGGTTGACAAGATGTTTGTATGGCCATACCCAAGATTTATATGGAATACGTTCAGATGATTTGGTAATCTTGTTCAATCCGATATAACAAGAAACAGAATAGTAAAATAATGAAATGACTAATATCCATATCCATATTTAACGTGGTATTAGTAACAAAAGGATAAGTATAATGATGAATCATTAAAAGGTTTATCCAGGAAACCACACTCAGGGTCGTTCTGGGGGCATTGGCGTGTTTGCTAGACGCTAACCAATGTCATTACCTATATTAAGCTATCTCCAAGTGGGAGCTGTTAGTTTGTGGATATATTTAATATGCGTATAACCAGATTCGAACACGAGATTATGGGATTGCACACTTTATGTATGACATTCAATGTTCAATAATTAATATAAATGTTATGTATTAATTATTAATTCACAATAAATCGTCTAACGATCGTTAATACTTAACGGTAAAAGGTCTAACGGTCGTTAAATAAAGGGTGAAAGGACTACAAGTGAAAAAAAGCCAAGAGAAGGTTTTAGAACCCCTGGGCTTGTATATTCAGCCGAGCATGGATTCTTAAGGGGAATCCTACTCAAACTTAGACACCAAGTTTACCACACTATAAATACAATCCCTTGTATCATTAGTTGGTTAATCTTGGTTTAGCAAGCCAAACTTCTTCTTTTTCTCCCTTATCTAGTCTTGGTCGATCATATACCCTAACTGATAACATCAAATAGTCCTGAATATTAAGTGTCAAATTCTCCCAATAATGCTCGTATTTTATATCATTTATATGGATTTACGCTTGTTTTCCTCTATATTTCACTTTCAAGTAAATTACGAGCATTGGAGCTAAAGAGACGCGGATTTGGGGAGTTTATTGAAGATATATCATAGTATGCTCATTTTGAAGAAGTTACGATGTAACTCCTCTCTCACATTACGCCATAACTAAAGCGTGGCTCAGAAAACCAACTCAACAGAAGATTATGGCGTAACTCTCCCAAAGATTACGACGTAACCAACTAGGTCAAATGAGGCTTCGAGCCGCTGCAAGTTACGCCGTAACTATTGTCTCAATTACGGCGTAACCAAGATTTATTGAAGATATGGCGTAACTCCTTCCATAGTTACGCCGTAACCAGCATTTTTAGAGCAAAATACGAAAATTGTATGTTACGGCGTAACTCTTAACATTAGTTACGCCGTAACCAGATCTGGCCTATAAATACCCTACTATTTCCAGCATTTCAAAGCATCTCATTTCACACACAACATCAAGTGAACGTGAGTAAAAGTCGAAGGCAGATCAAGAGGAGCATACGGAGCTATCTCCAAGGGAGAAATCACTCCCCTACGATAAGCATTAGCATTTTATCTTTTCTTTACTTTCAATTCATGCATTTCGTAATGTTAAACATTGAATCGATTGTTTTAGTTAATATGAGCGGCAAAGCACCTCTGGTGCTGGCCTAGTTATGATTCCTTAATTGTTTTGTTTGCGTTTACATTGCTTCCGTATAATTATTTCTAAGTGTATGCATGCATAGTTTGTTGGTAACTACCCTTGTTTCGGTAGTTTTGATTGGCGGTAGTGGCTAGTTACTTAGGAGATATGACCAACCTGACCCTAAGTAGGTAGACCGAGTGGGAGGGTAAGATATGACCAATGACGACCCTTTTCGCTTGTCTGATTTGACCAACCGATCACCTACCGCTTGGATGAACTTAAGAGGTAGGGGTGAGTGTTTAAGATGCTAGCGCCTTGGGGCACTCACCTGTCATGAATCTAGCATGTAGCGGTACTTAATGACTTGGCTTAGGGACTAAGAACAAGCGGACTTATGACGGGTCACTGATTTCTCCAGTGGGACCCTTTCACGATA
This sequence comes from Chrysanthemum lavandulifolium, assembly GCA_022545495.1. Classification (NCBI taxonomy): domain Eukaryota; kingdom Viridiplantae; phylum Streptophyta; class Magnoliopsida; order Asterales; family Asteraceae; genus Chrysanthemum; species Chrysanthemum lavandulifolium. The sequence continues at coordinate 171,211,035 of CM040246.1, forward strand.
GGTTAGGACGAATCGACCAAATGTTGTCCTAGCGACTTTGACCCCACCAAGTAATTGGAAGTAACTAGACATAAACATAACTAGTTAGGATGAATAACTAGGTTAGCACCACTCTCTCTATTGATCACAACCTCACCTTTATTTGATTTCATTATCTTAGTAGCAATTAATCATTTCCACCTTTAATCATATTAAAATCATGACACCTAGACTTAGTTTAAACCGCACATAGCTCTTGGGACGACCTCGGTTTTACCGAATACTACACTACACACGACCTGCACTTTGCCGTTAGTGCATTAGGGTAGACCATAGGTATAACAAGAAATTATAAATATTGAAACACAGTCAAGAAACACGCATCAAGTTTTTGTCTTTCTTTGTCGGGGAGTTATATTAGGATTTTCATTAAGCCTTTCATTTCATTTTGTTTTAAATTTTTTCTCAATTTCTCACGATCTCCTTTCAAGTTTTAGGTACCATGGAGGTTGTTAAGATTGATGACCTCACTCTTGAGGAATATTTGGCGTTGACAAGAGAAAAACAAGGGTCGGGCTCGTAGGACCGACGATTGGAGCTAATGTCCGTTTCGAGATTAAAGACCAATTTATGAGGGAGCTTCGTGCTAACCCTTTTTCAGGAAACAGGGACGAAGATGCGTATGAGCACGTTGAAAATGTCTTGTACATCGCAAGCCTTTTTAACATTCCGGGTGTGTCTCATGACGCTTTTATGTTACGTGTATTCCCCATGACTCTTACTGGGGCTGCAAGAAGATGGATCGAAAGATTGCCGGCCGGGGCAGTTGATACATGGGCTCTACTAAAGAAGCACTTCTTCTAGAGATATTGTCCTCCATCGAAGATATCTAACCAGCTCTTGGAGATCCATAATTTCAAGCAAGAAGACGATGAAACGTTGTATCAAGCATGAGATAGATACAACGATCTCCTCTATAAGTGTCCTACACATGATCTAAACAACCAGCAAAAGGTCAACATTTTCTACAAAGGAATTTACGTGACTACAAGACAAATGCTGGACTACCAATGACCAATTCCGAGCATGACTCATACTCTCGCGATTGAAGCCATCCAAAAAATGGCTGATCATTCCCAGAAATGGCACGATGGAGGAAGCAAAAGGAACAAAGGCGGAAGTCTTGATGAAATTACCGCCATCACTAGCAAAATTGAAAATCTAAGTCGTGATATGCTAAAAATCAGAGAAACTGTTCATGCCATCCAAGTAGGCTGCGAAAGTTGTGGGGGAGGACATCTCACTAAGAATTGTCCTCACATTAACGAAGAAAACACAGTAGAAGAAGCTAAATATGGAGAAAATCGACCATTTTACGGCGATAATCGAAATAGTAATGGCTATCGTGGAGGACCTGCTGGAAACTATAACCGTGGGCCTTATGGAGAAAAAAGGCCCAATATTGAAGAGACCATTAACAAATTTATGGAAACTTCAGCCCAAAGATAAAAGGAACAAGATGAATGGCTAAAAGAATTCTAGGAAAACACTGATAGAAGTCTCTCCAATAACGACACAACCCTAAAGAACCTTGAAATAATGGTGGAAAAGCTTAGTGAGAAGGTAAGGAAGAATAATAATAAACCGGAAGGGACAAAACCCACGATGGAATGCAAGGTCATCTTTTATGATGAAGACTCAAAGTTACAAGCCAATTCTCCCACTGAAAGTTCGGATTCAAGTGGAAATTCCGGCGACAGTATGAAGTTACGCCGTAACACCTCTTATGAGTTACGGCGTAACTACGTTTTTGACAACGATCGTGGCATTATGAAGAATAGCTATGATAATGACACAACGGAGTTACACCATAACCAAACATCACAATTACGACATAACTGGGATACGTGGGCTGACAGATTCCTCGAGGTAGACGAATCAGGGACACATGTTATTAACAAATGGTCCGATGACATTAACTTATGTCCTCTGTCCCCATCTAAAAGAAAGTATCAGTAGTGCAAGAAAATACCCGTAGCTAAGGGTGAATGGTATGATCTATGGGCTTCGTGCGACCCTCGGAACGAAACTTGCGATGAAGGAACCGATAAGGATAGGGTCAAGGATAACAAATTCATGTGGCATGCATACACTGATGAAGAAAGATTGGAAAAGCTCTCATTTAAAGATGAGGAGGAACCGCCGATTAGGCATTATTGCACACCGATAATTATCACTGATGACGAGTCCACACGAGCATGGCCTACATGCAATCCTTTTCGCGAATATTGCAACGGGGGTAATAATTTAAAAGATGAGGAGTGGACATGACATTAAGTTTGGAGATTCATCCTTCGATGATTTGTATGCAATACAATTCGGGGATGCTAAAATTAACCCAAATCTACTGAAGAAGCTCAGAATTGATTATGAGGAGCATTGTCTACAAAAAAAATCCCATGAATGATGATATCTACTGCATGGAGGATCCCTCAAGTGACATCCATGGCAAGGTAACTAGAAGTCATTGGTATGAGAAAATAAGGATGCCTAGTGAAGTTGTTTGGGCATCTTGCGACCCGTATGATGAAAAATGCAACGGAGGAAGCAGTTTTAAGAGAGTTAGAGAGGATGAATTCTTTTGGACTTCAACAAATGATGTGGAAAGGACTGAATTACCTTGGTTAGACAATCTAGGATTTGACAATTGGGTGAGAATCAAATATGGAAAAGTCGATGCATTGACCAAGGAAAAGATATGGAAGGAATATATGAGTAAAGAGGAACCGAGCGAAGAAATTCTCAATGACATAAGTGAAGTGACAAATGAAGATATTAAGGATTCATTCAAACGGGTACTGGTGGAAAATTTACTCGATGATGAATGGTTTAAAGGTACCGAGTCCGACGATGATGATATAGAGGGGATTTTGGACTACCTTGAACTACAAGGCGAAAATGGATTCACTGAACCTGATAATGAAGCATATGAGCAGAGAAGGTGCAAACTTCTTGGCATTCCGTATAAGAGGCCGCCACCAATTATAGCCGAAAAGTATGAGTTCACTAGATACGATTTGGGACCGGACGAAAAGTTTTGCAAAATTTGGAAGATCGAGACTAAAGAGTACCTCCGCACTGCTACCAATGTTGCTTGGGTCAGGCATAACTTGATAAAAGACATGGAGGAAGTTGGCCAAGTATAAAGGCCACCATAAAGCCCCGAGGTTCTGAGTCCAACTTAAAGACTCGTAAATAAAGAAAAGTTCTCTTTCGGGAGACAACCCGAATTATCCCTTTCATTTGTTTTATTTCCTTTACATTGGGTTTTGTGTTTTAACCATTTTTGCGGAAACGAAGAAAAGTTGTTGATGCGACATCTTGATCCGACCGAGTTACGGTAACTCACTATCTTGGTTACGCCTGTAATAGGCCTTTGTGCGTGAGAACTTGTCGAAGCATTACCAATTACGGCGTAACCCCGACTATGGTTACGCCGTAGCCACACCCCTATCGGGTTTTGCTTAATTACTACAGAACTCCTTATGGGAGTTCTGACGTAACTTCTCTCAGAACACTTCTTTCATTTTAAACATGATAACCTTGTATTAGTTTTCAAATGAACTTTGTGGGTATGTTCCTGTAAGCCCTCACGAGACTAGACTCGTCCACTTGGGACACCAAGTGGTTTAAAACTTGTTGCACACGCTAAATGAAACCGTGATTCCTACGAAAATGAGTTAGCTTTCTTTTTCATTTTTCTTTTTCTTTTTTAGAATCGGTATTGTGATTTCAGGGATTGAAGTTTGCTCGTGGATGCTTATCCGAAGGCACGACTCTTTTTTTTTCGTGGGCCTTCTTTCTTTTTGGAGCAAATTTCAGGGAAGTTCTCGCTCTAATTCTACTTTTCTCTACACCTTTATTTAACGCTTAGTAAAAAGGGACTTTGTACAATTCAAGTGGGGGGACGGGAGTATTATCTCTTTAAATTTATTTTGCCCTCATTTTTCTAGTTTATTTTGAAAAATTATGCCATTTTTTAAATTTTGACATGTTTTTCTTAACCTAACTAGATTAGACCTTAGTCGAGCACATTATAACCCTTGATATTATATGGTGAGATTATCCTTATCCGTTTCCAAATTTTTACCCCAAATCCACCAAATTATGAGTGTGCCGGTAGCTTGTAAACTTTAGAACTTGGCCTTTACATCATTTCGAGACCATAGACGAGGTATGTTGAGTTAGCTCGATTTATTTGGACTTTTCAGTTTAAGAAGGAAGTATTATAGGATTATCACCCAAATAGCCTATCATTGTGTGTTTATCGATTAGTCATCTCGACTTCTCGACCCCCATGTTAAACCCTTTGTTGCACACACCTTTAGTGCAAGATACCCCTAGATACACCCTTCTGAGCCATTCCTTTCATTTTGTTCACCCAACATATTGTTTTGATACACCATTACACCTTAGCCTACCCTGTAGTCTTTATTTGTAATTAGGAAGTCATTATTTGCCTAAGTTCAAGGTTCAAGTGGAAAGGTTTGGGAATCACGCTCTCGTCGACGACATACCTTAAAGATCATTGAAGACCCTCCAAATTCTCATATTGTTCATCTCAAGTGGGGGGATGTTATGTTATTATGTTATGTTAAAAAAAAAGTGATTCGGAAAACTAAAAAAAAAAATAGTTATTGTTGTTGTTATTTAGTGATTATAAAAGTGCGATGTTATAAGCACTATTGTTATGAGCTTAATATAGATTTAGTATCGAGGAGGCCACCTCAGTCACATTTGAAGAATGAAGTTGGAAGTGTGCCCATCATGACGTCCTCTAATGGCACATCTACCTGGTAATATGATCCGGTTTCTTGACTTCGAAACTTGAACTTTTGGCGAACGGTAAGTGGTAATGACTTGGTTGTAGATTTAGACTATTTGTTTGATTTTATTTTACACCAATTTTATCCAACGTCTTATCCTACCCTTTAGTCATGAATTGTGTCTAGGTGATGCAGCGAGCAATCTTTGGTGTCTTGGCCATGGATTTGGTCATGTATCATTGATTTTGTCCACTTCGCCGTGACATGTTAGTAATGACAAATCACCCTTAACCTTTGTCGTGTCTACCCATATTGCCTTCGAGAATTGTTTTGCCCTTAACTCTAGTGGTGGAGATTTGTGTAACCGCCAAGCTTATGATAGAATACATGCTATAACTGTGCAATGAGTGATCACCCCGAAATTGACAATTAGAATAGTTGAGAGATTTGAGTGTTTTGTTCCCATTTCGTGAGGTGTTCGGCTTTGTTTTATTCTAGCATAAGGGATTTGTAAACTTATATTTTCCAGGTAATGGGAGATATCTGTTACACCCGTATCCCGAAATACAAATAGGCCCTACCCTAGATGAATATGGTCTAAGGACTTGACGGGATTAACTAGTTGACCCGATAGTCAAACTAATAATTTTTAAATGTTATGTTATAGTTATATAAATGAGGGGGACTTAAGTTGCCACATCTTAAACTTGAAATAAGTATCTTGTGGCCAAAATAGAAGGAAGAGAAATTGAAGGATCAAAAGTGCTAAATAGTAATATAACTTTACAATGAAGAAAGCTACAAGTATATTAAGCTAGGCTTTTCATAATTCCAGGAGATGAAGGAAAGTCGGTTTAGGAAAAGAGAGGGAAGAATGATGGCAAGAATGATGATCAATTGGAATGGGATTAGTGTTTCCAATCAACTAATAAACTAGTTTCTATCACTTTTGTGCAAGTAAGTATCTCTAATTGTAATTAATTGTGAATTGAAGAGTTAGGGTTCATGTATCCAAGTTGGGGGTTTTGGGAAATTGTGGTTTTAAACACTAATTAAGATATTATAGTGTAATTGGGTGAAACCCTTTTTATTTAATTGAAGTAATTGGGTAAGTTGGATATGATCATGTTATGATCATAAGGTTTGATTAAAAGGAGAATTATAGTAATCTTAGGGGAATCTTATTATGGGTAAAGTTGGATAAATTGTGGGTAAATCATCATATAATCAATATATGATTATGTGATGATTAGAGGATGTTATGAAAGCCTAATGGTTGTGTAAACCATGACTATAGTTTATTGTTTATGTTTTAAGTATATTTTGATTATGTGTTAAGGATGTTAGCTTTGGATGGTGTTGATGTTGGAGATGATGGAAGATGATGATAATCTCATAATAGCTTAGCTTGGCTAGCTAAGGTAAGTAACTTGGTTACTATGTGTTTAATATGAAAATATTATAGTATGTGATTGATGTTGTGTTAAGTGGTTATAGACATGTCTTGGAATTATTGAATGGCTAAGGTATGTGTGAGATGTTTTATGTGCTAATTGGATAGTTGTGTTATGATTATATGGTTGAGATGCTTGTATTAGCAATGGATATATTAAGCATGTTTTAGCTAATTACTTACTAAGCGTTATCGCTACATGTTATAGTTGTTAATGTTATTGTAGGTTCATGTGCTCGAGCGATATGGCTTGGATTGGGTGTGGAATATGGAATGATTATTCAAGATGGTAATATGTAATAATAGGAGCTAGGTAGATACCGAGCTCGTAAGATGAATTTGTACCCCGTGAGTCTTTTTATAGTTTTGTAAAGTGTCATCAATCGACAAGTACAAGTCCTAGTCGTTATGGTATTTTGATTGGTCAAATTGGACGTCATGGTCAATTTAAAGGAGTGTTTAGATTAAAGTGTATTTTCACCCATTTTGGGTTGAATGGGTCAAATAAGTGTTAAAAGCGTTAATGATGGTTTATGTACGACTTTTATGGTCCTTGTTTACCTTGAATTGTTAAAGTGTTTAAATTGATTGAAATGGGTCAAGTGTGATTGTGTAGTTTTTTGTAAAGGTGCGGTATGTAGACTGACGGCGTCATGATCTTTAGCCGACGTCAAGCTTAATAGAGACAGCGTCGGGTTCTAAGTCCCCGAGCCGTCGTGTTAAATCTAAAATATGTTTTGGGTCATGGTCGAAGGGTGACGACGTCGCACCATATAGAGGCGACGGCGTCCACCGCTCACAACTTATAAATGATGTTTTGTTAAAGTTAAATGTTATTAATCAAAGAAGTTATCGAGTACATGTTATATAATATTTGTAAAGGGTTAAATGTCAAAGTTTGACAAGAATCTAATGAGAAAGAGTAATAGTCAAACGTTCGAGTCAAAGTTTTAAAATGAGTAATTTCCGGTCAAACAGGGAATCGGGCGAATAAATTGGTATCGAGCTTGGTTTAAGTGAATTAGGTTTCACTATAGGTTGCCTAGTCTTAAACCACTTTTAGTTGCGGAATTAAGTAAAGCGGAAATGTATGTGTCTAAGTTATAGGTTTTCCACTATAGAGTTTTGGAATTAGGTGCGAATTAGGTTTCACTATAAAGCTTCGGTTTAAATGATGTGTGCTATGTGAAGTTTAGAGGAAATTAATCGGATAATATAGTATTATCATGTAATTAATGTAGGTCCATGGCGGATTTTATGATTAGAGATGATTTGATTATCAATGAATGAGATATGCTTGTGTGGTTATGTGTTAGAATATTGCTATGATATGCGTGATGAGATATATGGATTGACGTCCTTTAGACGACATGATTAGAAGTTGATAGTAGTAAGATTTTGACTTAGAATATGAGGCGGTATGTGTAATGAGAGTCCACATTAGACTAAGCGAGTTAAGTGACAGGAAAATGTACACTTTGGATAGTGTCGGAGAACGGAGAGTGGTTGAATGATTCCATGTCATAGAAACCATAATGAGACTTGAATAAGATATGGTATGACTTGTGTTGTGTTAATGACCAACTTATGGTCTTATTATGTGGATGGCTATCAGATAGCTAATATGATGGTATTAGAGATGGGGTAATTGTAAGTCATGTACAGTAGTGTAAACCTAAATGTTAATGGATAATAAATATGTTATAATGTAATATTAATTGTGTGTTGTAACACACGTGTAAATGTATAGTGGAAATTTGATATATAATAGTTAAGTGTCTAAAAATATAAGGTTATAGAATGATATTGAAAGATAGGAATGAGATAGTTTACTTACTATTAATTAAAATGAGACATGTGGAAAATGTGAGGAAGAATGCTTATAGTTGATGACCTATGTAGGGTCTAAATGTGGAATAAAATAGTAAAGCTAAGTGCTAATTAAATCAAGAAGTGAAAAAGCTAAAATATACAAAAGGATTTGAGGTAGGTGATATAATAAACGCGACAAGAACGTGTTAAAGTTATGGAACGTGTAAAGGGAATAATTGAAAGATAACAAGTGTGTAATGGAATAAACCTATAAACGGTTTACATGTGGATAAAGTCAAATAGACTAAAAATAGTAAAAGTAAAATGTGGAAATGGTCAACAAGGGTTGTGGGTATATGAAAAGTGAGATGAGTAAGCACATAGAAAATGTGTAAATGCTAAAATGGATCAAATGTTAAGAAATGAGAATTGTGAAAGATGAAGAGGTAATGACCCACTTGGGTCATTGGATGTAAATGTGAACGATTGAGAGTGCTAAGAACAAACAGAAGAGAAAACGGAATAATGATAGTCTAAGAAATGTTGAATAATGAATAATTGGTGAAACATATAAATAGTAGGTTAGATATGATTGCTTAGTTGTACCACGCAATGAATAGTTTGTTAAATGTAAGAAATGAGTTCATGTTAAACTGAAGATGTGTAAGTAAGGGATTCGGTTACGTTTCAATAGTGTTGATAATCATTTATTAATGATGTGAATAATAGGTTTATGGGATTTGAAAGTTTCTTAAGTATATGTTAAAGTTGTGGAGAATTTATGTAATAGGTCATATATGGCCTAAGACGACAAGTGAGGTGAATGCTTACTCGTAAGGAAGGGATATATATATGATATAAACCTATGGAGGACTAGATGTGTGTAAGTGATGAGATTAACATATAAGTGATTGAACTAAGGTTGTGTGTGATATAGAGGGGTAGAAATGGCAAGATAAGATTAAATTTGGTAAGTAGTATTAGATATGGTTTAGTAAGTGAATTAAGTAATAAAAGTGTTTTCTAGTATTGAGATGTAAGTAGTGTAAGTCTAGAGTGGAATGAAATTGTATCTATGTAATAAGCATACCTTGCGTTTGAGTGGTGTCGATGAGTCTAGTATGAGCATAAGAAAGGATGTGATGAGTCGAGTAATGGTTTATAGAGACTTGACTCATATTTGGCATGTATAAGCTATGTGTTAATAATGATCAACATAGGGTCTCATTAATAAGTCATATCTAGTGAAGGTCAATAATTAGTATTAAAAACAAGATAAGAGAGAATTTAAATGCAAAGTATGTTGGTGTGGAATGGTATGATGTGGCACAGGTATAATAGATGTTGATACATCTGTTACTAAGCGCTTAATGTTATGGAAGTTATGAAAGTGGACTAAGCACATTGTTATGTTAATGATGAGATGAACTGGTATAGCTTAAACGCTAATAGTTAGATAAAATGAAGTATGTATGAGATTAAGATGTTGCTTTGAAGTTATTATAACACGGCTATTGTTCCCCATTAGTAATGACTAATATAATGAAGTGTCGATTAATAAAACGTGTTTAAAACATGTAAGAAGAATAGATGAATGCTAATGAGAGGTTGTAGTTGATGACCTATATAAGGTTTATATATGGAAAGTTGGATAGACTAAAACTCTAATAGTATAAGAGTTGAAATTGGTCAACGAAGAGTTGACAAGTGAAGGTCATAATGAGACATATAAACACATAGAGAATGTGGATTATAAATCGTAATATCTCATTGATTGTTATAAAGGATAAATAGATATGTATGTATGTATGTATGTATGATAATAGCATTAATCCACAGTTACAGTGTTACAGTACTAGTTACAGAAAACCCTGGAGGAATACGTTATAGAGACGGATCCCTATTGGGAAAGGCCAACTGAGGTTATAGAGTCGAATCCCCACGAGGGAAGAACGTTATAGCCCCTGTTTGGGAATGTTATAGTAAAGGTGGGTCCAAGTCTAAAAGATGAAAAGTGTAAACGTAAATAAAATAATATAATGTGGTAAATTAAAGTTTAATTAAGTGATAGGAGTACTTGTGTAAGTCGAATTACATAACCATGAGTTTATATTTCTTGATTTACATCGATTGGGACGCTCTCCATGTAAATGAGGAAATATGAAGCAGTGGGCTTATGTGCTCCGACATGGTACAAGTAGGTTTAGATGAGTGAGGCGGAAATCTAAGATAAGTTAGAACTTATATATATATAAAAAAAAAAAAAAAAAAAGTAGGATTAGATGCAATTTTAGTTAAGGCCTTATGTGAACATTCATGTTAGGTGACTTAAGCATAAGTTAAAGTGATTGCGAGTGTAAAGTAATGTTTATAGTATACCTTGTAGCATGATGCGGTGTAATAATGACCATGGTGGTCGTAAATATTTAATTATAAGAAAGTAATAAAAACTAGCAAAGTATTATAATGAGAACGCTAGTCATAGTTAAGTAAGGAAGTAATAGTTAGCATTCGACTTATAAAAAGATAAATGATGTGTAAATAAGTAAAAATGTGGAATGGTTGGTTAACTTTGACTTATAAAGTCAAAATAATATGGCCGTGACTATATAGGTGAATGTTATGGTAAGAAATTGAATATGGAATACTTGATTTTGCTAAAATTATGTCTTGGATGACGAATGATGTGTTGTTATAGAAATTTTATGATGAAGCAAATGCATTTGGAAATTGCTTGTGTGGTATGATATAAGTTAGGATTAAGTGTAAACGGTAATAGACGAGAGATTTCGGGACAAAATCTAAATAAGGAGGTAGAATTGTTACACCGTATCCCGAAATACAAATAGGCCCTACCCTAGATGAATATGGTCTAAGGACTTGACGGGATTGACTAGTTGACCCGATAGTCAAACTAATAATTTTAAATGTTATGTTATAGTTATATAAATGAGGGGACTTAAGTTGCCACATCTTAAACTTGAAATAAGTATCTTGTGGCCAAAATAGAAGGAAGAGAAATTGAAGGATCAAAGTGCTAAATAGTAATATAACTTTACAATGAAGAAAGCTACAAGTATATTAAGCTAGGCTTTTCATAATTCCAGGAGATGAAGGAAAGTCGGTTTAGGAAAAGAGAGGGAAGAATGATGGCAAGAATGATGATCAATTGGAATGGGATTAGTGTTTCCAATCAACTAATAAACTAGTTTCTATCACTTTTGTGCAAGTAAGTATCTCTAATTGTAATTAATTGTGAATTGAAGAGTTAGGGTTCATGTATCCAAGTTGGGGGTTTTGGGAAATTGTGGTTTTAAACACTAATTAAGATATTATAGTGTAATTGGGTGAAACCCTTTTTATTTAATTGAAGTAATTGGGTAAGTTGGATATGATCATGTTATGATCATAAGGTTTGATTAAAAGGAGAGTTATAGTAATCTTAGGGAATCTTATTATGGGTAAAGTTGGATAATTGTGGGTAAATCATCATATAATCAATATATGATTATGTGATGATTAGAGGATGTTATGAAAGCCTAATGGTTGTGTAAACCATGACTATAGTTTATTGTTTATGTTTTAAGTATATTTTGATTATGTGTTAAGGATGTTAGCTTTGGATGGTGTTGATGTTGGAGATGATGGAAGATGATGATAATCTCATAATAGCTTAGCTTGGCTAGCTAAGGTAAGTAACTTGGTTACTATGTGTTTAACATGAAAATATTATAGTATGTGATTGATGTTGTGTTAAGTGGTTATAGACATGTCTTGGAATTATTGAATGGCTAAGATATGTGTGAGATGTTTTATGTGCTAATTGGATAGTTGTGTGTTATGATTATATGGTTGAGATGCTTGTATTAGCAATGGATATATTAAGCATGTTTTAGCCAATTACTTACTAAGCGTTATCGCTACATGTTATAGTTGTTAATGTTATTGTAGGTTCATGTGCTCGAGCGATATGGCTTGGATTGGGTGTGGAACATGGAATGATTATTCAAGATGGTAATATGTAATAATAGGAGCTAGGTAGATACCGAGCTCGTAAGATGAATTGTACCCCGTGAGTCTTTTTATAGTTTTGTAAAGTGTCATCAATCGACAAGTACAAGTCCTAGTCGTTATGGTATTTTGATTGGTCAAATTGGACGTCATGGTCAATTTAAAGGAGTGTTTGGATTAAAGTGTATTTTCTACCCATTTTGGGTTGAATGGGTCAAATAAGTGTTAAATCGTTAATGATGGTTTATGTACGACTTTTATGGTCCTTGTTTACCTTGAATTGTTAAAGTGTTTAAATTGATTGAAATGGGTCAAGTGTGATTGTGTAGTTTTGTGTAAAAGGTGCGGTATGTAGACTGACGGCGTCGCAGATCTTGTGGTGACGGCGTCATGTTAGTAGAGACGGCGTCAGTTCTAAGTCCCCAGCCGTCGCGTGTTAAATCTAAAAATATGTTTTGGGTCATGGTCGAAGGGTGTGACGTCGCACCATATAGGCGACAGCGTCGCCACCGCCACTGACTTATAAATGATGTTTTGTTAAAGTTAAATGTTATTAATCAAAGAAGTTATCGAGTACATGTTATATAAGATTTGTAAAGGGTTAAATGTCAAAGTTTGACAAGAATCTAATGAGAAAGAGTAATAGTCAAACGTTCCGAGTCAAAGTTTTAAAAATGAGTAATTTCCGGTCAAACCGGGAATCGGGGCGTAACAATATCTTTTTAGGAATCTATCTAATAAGGTCTACTTGAGGGCAAGTAGAGTTCAAGTGGGGGGGATATTTGATAACATCAAATAGTCCTGAATATTAAATGTCAATTTCCCCCGATAATGCTCGTACTTTATATCATTTATATGGATTTACGCTTGTTTTCTTCTATATTTCACTTTTAGGTAAATTACGAGCATTTGAGCTAAAGAGACGCGGATTTGGAGAGTTTATTGAAGATATATCATAGTATGCTCATTTTGAAGAAGTTACGACGTAACTCCTCTCTAACATTACCCCGTAACTGAAGCGTGGCTGAGAAAACCAACTCAACAGAAGATTACGACGTAACTCTCCCAAAGATTATGACGTAACCAACTAGGTCAAATGAGGCTCCGGGTAGCTGCAAGTTACGCCGTAACTATTGTCTCAATTATGGCGTAACCAAGATTTATTGAAGATACGGCGTAACGCCTTCCATAGTTACGCCGTAACCAGCATTTTTAGTGCAAAATACGAAGAATTGTATGTTACGGCGTACCTCTTAACATTAGTTACGCCGTAACGGATCCGCCTATAAATACCCCACGATTTTCAACATTTCAAAGCATCCCATTTCACACACAACACCAAGTGAGCGTGAGTAGAAGTCAAGGCGGATCTAGAGGAGCATACGGAGCTATCTCGAGGAGAAATCACTCCCTACGATAAGCATTAGCATTTTATCTTTTCTTTACTTTCAATTCATGTATTTCGTAATGTTAAATATTGAATCGATTGTTCTAGTTAATATGAGCGGCTAAGCACCTCTGGTGCTGGCCTAGTTATAATTCCTTAATTGTTTTGTTTATGTTTACATTGCTTCCGTATAATTATTTCTAAGTGTATGCATGCATAGTTTGTTGGTAGCTACCCTTGTTTCGGTAGTTTTGATTGGCGGTAGTAGCTAGTTACTTAAGAGATATGACCAACTGACCTTAAGTAGGTAGGCGAGTGGGAGGGTAAGATATGACCAACTGGACGACCTTTTCTCGCCTTGGCGATTTGACCAACCGATCACCTACCGTTTGGATGAACTTAAGAGGTAGGGTGAGTGTTTAAGATGCTAGCGCCCGGCACTCACTGTTATGAATCTAGCATGTAGCGGACTTAATGACTTGGCTTAGGGACTAAGAACAATCGGACTTATGACGGTCACCGATTTCTCAAATGGGACCCTTTGTCGATAGGTTAGGACGAACTAACCAAATGTTGTCCTAGCGACTTTGACCCCACCAAGTAATTGGAAGTAATTAGACGTAAACATAACTAGTTAGGATGAATAACTAGGTTAGCACCACTCTCCTCTAGTGATCACAACCCTCGCCTTTATTTGCTTTCATTGTCTTAGTAGTAATTAATCATTTCCACCTTTAATCATATTAAAATCTGTGACACCTAGACTTAGTTTAAATCCGCACACATAGCTCTTGTGACGACCTCGGTTTTACCGAATACTACACTACATACGACCAGGTACACTGCCCGTTAGTGCATTAGGGTAGACCATAGGTATAACGAGAAATTATAAATATAGAAACCTGGTCAGTAAAACCTGCATCACTAACACATAAAGGATTCAGTTTTTCTTGATTAAACAAAATGTTTGGTTTGTTATTGTGATCAAGAAACTAGTATTCGCATCGAATCACTACAAATACGTGTGTACAAGCTCATAGATTCAAATCCCTCTTGGATTTGATTTTGCCTATTCGACTTCTTGTGTAAGTCGACACATACTAAACCCTAATTAGGGTTTATAACTTGATTTGATCGTTGTTTGGTTAGGATTGCTAAAAGGTACGCTTACTTTTATGTTTTGGTTAATTAATTACAAGTATTTGATTCTAAGTCTTCCGTTACGTATTTTGTGACTACATGTGAATAACATGATTGCCATGATTATTTAATTTCAATAATTATTAGAATCATCATCATCATCATCCCAATGACAACAATAACACTAGCACCCTCATCATCTACCTCTCTCTGATTATTAAAATAAGTCGACAACAATATCTTCCAAGCATAAGAAATAAGCTACATCACTAATCTATTTGACAGTGGGGTGATAAATAATAGCGCTTCCCTTTTTATAGATTTATTACCGTAACCCTAACTTTATGCTTCATATAACAAACTCTTTAATATTTTTAGTTATCTCCTTTTGACCCATTCAATTCTTACCCGACGATCGACTACTATACTTTGGTTTATATTAATGATTCCATTTATACATTTTTTTCATTAACTCGATCGAAGTTATATTATTTACTAATTTTTAAGCTTAGGTATTTAAAAAAAAAATAATCTAAATTTCAAATTCAATTTCTTGTAACTAAAATTTACAAAACAAAGCTTAATTTTGTAACTAAAATTTACAAAACAAAGCTTAATTACGTACCGATTATTTATTTCAATTCTAACTTGGGTACGTACCTGAATCACTCAAACTTAAAAAAAAAAAAAAAAAAAACTATCGTTGCATAGGTCGACCCTATACGCCATATAAGCTCTCTTGATACTCAAACATAATCTTTACTATTTCTTCCCACTATAATAAGTTTTCTCACAATTATCAACCGACCGATATATGTCTCCTCCTATGATGAATAAGATTTATCGTGATCATCATGAATATGTGTAAGCCACGGGGTTGATAATCATTAGAAGAGTAATTACATGAAGCTAAAATATCGTTCCGTGAAGAAGAAGTTGAATATCAAAAACTTTCTTGCATTTATAAACATTCTCCTCTTATAGTCAAACATACTCCCCCTAAATAACCAATAATCTCTTAGGAACCAAGATATATGTTAGACATTTTTATTGTGAAGGTTGAAAGATTGTCTCTTTACGGTGTAAGAATTGTTGAAGGTGTAATGCTTGTTAAATGTAGAAATGTTATTATCTGTTGTAAAGATGAATATAACAATATCATAGTAGTAAACAATATTCCACGTTGAAATTTTTTCGATGTAATCCATAAAACTATGCTTGAGAACCACCGACGGTTGTTGAATTTAGACAATCAAATCAATATCTCGTAATAATGATACGAAATATGACTATAAAATTTGTTCATAATAAAGTCGAAAAGATAGGCCTTAAGAATTCACATATTAAAATAAGAGAAAATTTTAGGAGTAGATTAGTCACCTCATGTTATAACCATTTCTAGATCATAATTTTTCCCTCTTAAATAGACCGGGACGACTTTGAAATTGAGCTACCAACTTAATATCATGACACGTGTCCATTTTCATAAATACACAAAGTAAAAGTATGTAAGCTATGTGCAAGACTTGTCCTTGGGTTAAGCTAGAAGCGGCGCGTCGACGGGCACCAAAATTTTGTCATTTAGTAAAAAATTGACATATTTTCACTAAATAACAAAATTTTGGTCGCCTAAAAACAAGACCGACTAAGGAAAGTTTTGTCATTTGTATTTTTTTTACTTTAAAAGTGAACAAAATTGACATATTTTCAATAAATATCTACAAAAGTTTTGGTCGACTAGTTTAAAACTCTCTTAGAAAACACTTAAGTGTTTGGTTCACAAATATCAAATAGAGGTTTAAGATAATCGCCCTTTTCAAATGATGAAGGACAAGTTTTACATTACATGCTTGTTCACATGTTGTTTATTTTTTTTTACTTATGGCACCAAAGTGAACACATGTGGTGATATTAAATTAGTAACTCAATTCTAAAATATGCTCCCAATTTATCTATTTATTTATCCCTAAAGTTTTATCTACAAAAGTTTAACGTTTGTTATAACGGACTGGACTAGTTTTAAAACTCTCTTAGAATAACACTTAGACAATATTTACTTGTTTCCTAAGTAAAAAGGATGATATTAAGCCTCAAAAAATTAAATAAAATCCATACTAATAGTAATAGAATCCTCCTCCTCCCAAGTGACCCGACCCATAATAACAAGTATCTTTGGCGGGTAAACTTTATAATAAAACAGTTTCCCTGCATCCTCTTTGTTCTTCCTTCCATCCATCCTGTTACTTGATCTCCAATCATACAAACCAACAACAATTCTTTCAATCAATTAAACAAACATGAACCCTCAAAACGAATTCAATTCATCATCATCATCTTATTATAATTATTACCAAAACCCTAACCCTAACCCTAACCCTAATCCTCAATTCCACGCATCTGCACCTCCTATTTACTATTCATCCGATTACAACCCGACAAATTACGATCATCACAATCTAACGCCTCACACTTTTGATCCCAATAACGCTGTTTATGATCCCAACTGGAATCGCGGTCAGTTTGAGTCGCCGAAGGTGTCCGCGGTTAGGTTTGATGATTACGGAAGGCCTATAGGGAATGATGATCAAAGTACTAGTGTTGATCAGGGTGTCTATCTTTATAGAGGAGGTAGTGGTAGTGGTAATGTGGGGAACGGTGAGGCGGTTAGGGCGCCGGTGGTGAAATTTGATGATTATGGAAGGCCGATAGGGAATGAGGAGAGAGGTGGTGGTGAGAGTGTGAAAGCCAAGGCGAGAGTTGAGGTGAGTGAGGACGTGGGGAGCGGAGTGCAGAAGTTTCGGGTTGTGCTTTTGTCGGAAGGAGGTGGAGGACAGGGTGATATGGATGTGTTATGTCAGGTTCGTTTTTATAAAAGTTTAAAAATTTGCTATGGTTACGTGTTAATAGTTTTGCATTTTTGTTATGTTAAAAAAATATATATATTTAAACCGTCTTGATTTATGCTAGGATTTTAATTAAAAAACCAGTAAGAATTTAATCTACGCAAAAAAAAAAATGACTGAAATATGAAAAGGTGTGAATTAAAATATATGGCTCCTCTGCATTTTTAGCTTTGTTTTCTTTTTGTCACGTGAGTGTAGTATATTGAAATATTACGTTCTGCTGTATTTTTCATGCAGATTGGTTTAGATGGTATCAGGGTACTTGATCCATCAACGAGTAGAACACTGAAAGTGTATTCCCTTGATACTGTGACAAGATGGGAGGTAATTTTGTTGCGTCGAGTTAGGGTACTTAT
Organism: Chrysanthemum lavandulifolium; assembly: GCA_022545495.1. Taxonomy (NCBI): domain Eukaryota; kingdom Viridiplantae; phylum Streptophyta; class Magnoliopsida; order Asterales; family Asteraceae; genus Chrysanthemum; species Chrysanthemum lavandulifolium. The sequence goes on from CM040246.1 coordinate 171,228,902, forward strand.
GTATCTTGTTAAAATGTGGAGGTATCTGAAATGTTTTGTTAATTCTGGCTGTATAGGTATTGGATTCAAACATATTTGCTTTTTGGACCAGAAGTTCCATCGATATTAATGAAAGACGCGTAAGACTAAAGTCCAACAGCTATACCACTACCAATATCCTCGACATGGTAGCTGCTGCTAGTATTCAGGTACTGGAGTACCGATATTAGTTTGTTTTACATCAGATTGTGTGATCATTTTATTAGTGCTATATTGGTTTGTGAATTATCACTATGCTGATTTCCAGATGCATGCTGTCATGATAGATTTGTGTGTACAAATGTAGTGCCAACAACAGGGGCAAGTATTCTAAGATTGTTAGACCTGTTGAATTTTTCTGACTTGTGGAACTTAGAATTGGTTGTCTCTGACCAGTACTAACTATGCTGGTGCTAAATTCATCACCAGATTCAGCTGGTGCTATTTATTCACCCATATAATAATATATTTTCAGGATATATATATATTTTTTAATTTTAATTATAAATAACAAGTAGAAAATAACAGAATCAACTAATCAAGAGTGAAATCCCTGTTTAGAAAGAGGAACTTGTACCAAAATTAAGAACCCACCCTCATTAAACCTAAGTCATTTAATTTCCTTTATAAAGGTACTGACAAACTGAGAAGAGAAGATTCTAGAACGTAATTTAGCCTTTTAGAACTAAGTATACTTCCTCATAATGTCTATTTGCAGTGCAATGCTTAGAGCTAAGGAGTGTATAAGTTATTTTCAATATCTTCTCTTTTATGAGCAACTTATGTTTTGGAAATAACGCGCGTTTATTTGGAGTAAACTAGTGATCATCCTGTTCCCTAACTTAAGATGAGAAAACATAAGGTTGCGTTTAGTTGAGGAAAACACCCTTGTTTTCCACAAAATGTTTTGTGGAAAACAAGGAAAACGAGATCGCGTTCAAATCAACGTTTTCCAACAAAATGTTTTGCAAAACACAAATCAAGGAAAATTAGAAAACAAATTTTAGTTGTTTTCCTTGTTTTCCTTTGTAACCCTCAACCCTCCTCCCTTTCTTCAAAACAGAAAATAGAAACATCAACTAAACGCGTTTTCTATATTTTCAAGTGTTTTGTGGAGATTAATTCTCCTTCCAAATTTTTACAAAACTAGAGATAGAAAATAAGAGAATTTGTTCTCTAACTAAACGCACCCTAAATGTCTTACTCAATTCTGTTTTTTTTCTTTTTTCTTTCTTCAGATTGACTGTTTGTTATCTGGTAGATTTAATTGAAACTTGAATTTCTTACTTAAAAGAAAAGATGATATTTACTAACTCATAGGTTTTCTGTTACTAATGTTCTTTGTCTCACATCATAGCAACACATGTTTGTCTTCATCTATTTATACATTTCTTTTCTTTTAAATTTAGCAAGTTTAAAAATATTTGATGCAAATTTTGTGGTTTAGAATAGCTACTTTATAAGGATTCGTTGATCCAAACAACTTGTGGTAGGCTATAAGTAGTTTTTGACATTCTTAAAGAACATACTTCATACCTATTATCTTTATCAGTTCAAAGAGATGGATGGAATGACGGTCTCTGAACAAGTAGCTGAGAAGAAAAAGGATTCCCAGATTGGATAAACTTGAGGAAGCCTGTCAATGAGGAGAAAGACCACTGGGTTAGTTTAATCTTTTAGTTGATTCAGTTGAGCAAACGAACAGAAAGTTGCAGTTCAGTTTCTATATTGGAGCTCTATTAGTTGTCAACTAAGAAGATGTGGGTAGGAGAAGTTTTTACCATTGATTCTTCCTTTTTATGTAGGTACCAGATGAAGCATCTACCAAGTGCACGTCTTGTAGCTCCTACTTGAGCTTTTTGCGAAGGGTTAGCCTTTTAAGCTTAATATATGAGGATTTATAATCACTTGTTTTTATTCCGTACCCTTGTTTTGTTTTCTTGTCTCAGCATCACTGCAGAAATTGTGGTGATATATTTTGCGATAAGTGCACTCAAGGTAGAATTGCTCTTACTACAGAAGAGAATGCTCCACAAGTTCGAGTTTGTGATCAATGCATGGTATGAATAATTACTTCTTTTACATAGCATAAATTCATCACAATTATGGAGTTAGGTAGGGAAATTTTCCTCACTACTCATATCTTTCTGTAGCCAACATAACATCAAAATGATGTAAAATGAGGAGAGAGAAAATAATTAGATAGGTTTTGAAATAAAAAACATTGAAAAAAAATGGAGAGAGAAACTTTGTGAGGGGCGTAGTAGCTCAACAGCTACATTGGTTTAGTAGCTGTGTTATTTTTATATAAGACAATCCTTTGATGCAGTTGCGGGCTAGTACTGGTATTTTATGGTCTCCTAGTTGCGTGAAATATGTTTGCATGCATTGCTGTAGTGATTAAAAGAACCGTTATGAATGAGACTTATAAGAGCCAAACTAACTGATTTGTAACAATAATTTGTTTATAAAAAATAATACTTTTAATGAAGATTGCTTGTCTTAAACTAAATAGATTCAAATATATATTCACGGTGACACAATTACAGATCAAAGCCCATGGTTTTTTTTCTGCCTTTAGTAACATCCAAGTTTTATTTATAAGTAGTTAGTGATTATACGTAAGTTTTGCTTGGTCTATTTGTGCAGAGCAACTATCTATTATCTTATTTTTATCCGAAGTAATCCTTGTAATTTTTTGGCATCACGGAAATGTGTACCAACAAGTAATACTATTTAATTGTTTATGATTGTCGATGAAGATACTATTATATCATTTATGCAGCCAGTATTACTTTGTCATAACTTTTGTTGCAAACCAACTAATATGACCTGAAAGCTCAGGTGCATGACAATCTGGTTTTCTATTCCTACTTATTAATGAAATTATATGTTATTTCTTTTAATAGGCAGAAGTTACTCAGAGGATGAGTCATGTAAACGAGGTGGCTGGTAGAGCTTCTGGCTATAATAGGCATGAGGAACTGGCAAAGAAACTTCAGGTATGAAATATATAACTCAAAAAGTAATACATGTGAAATGTGCTATTGCTGCTATAATATATGCAGTTTTGACTTGTCCCCTTAAAATCAGCCAAACTGTTAATTGCTGTCAGCACACCATTCGATTATCTAGTTGTATCTTTGGTACACGAACAAAATGGAACTGTTGTCCTAACTTAGATATGGTTGATACTTGATACCTCGATGAAAAATTGAATCTTATCGCTCACTCACGAGCTGAAATATTAGTATGTTTATGGAATAAGAGTTATTTGCATATTATTCAATATATCACTTTCACGCCTATCAGGTCCTTCAGTTACTACTTTCTACTTCTAGTTAAGCTATTTAGTATATAATGCAACCCCGTGCTTATTCTTATTCAATAATATTGAATAAGCACAATTAGAGTAATACTAGTCCTTAGCTGGTTAGCGACAATTGAAGTGATAATAGTCCTTTTGCTGTTTCGTGTAGATTTCTTTGTTGATTATGCTCACTAAATTTTAGACAATGGCATCAATCATGTACTATATACATTATATGATTAACAATTGTCACCTTTCAAAAAGGCAGACTAGCATTCCTTTGCTTGTTCAAGTTCTTTATCAGTGTACACTCTTCAGTTACACTTCATTAAGTTCTATTTTCTGTTCATTTTCACCAAGGAAAATCTAGCTTTCTTAGATATTTTATTCTCCTGATAAACATGTTTATTATAAAACCTACCCAACTTACACATTCCACTTGCATGCTATAACGTGAAAACATGGTTTTGATGGTACACTCTTCACTTCTTTAGAATTAGTCTTGGACATTCTAAAAACATCTTATCTTATACAAGATAAGAATCTAAACATACGCTGCTTTTACATGAGCAATACCTTTTTTTCTGTAATAATACTGTTATTGTTGAAGGGTGTGATAATCTTGCATCTTTGCTTCTTCTACTTTTTTGGGACATATATTTTACATCATTATGTGTGGACTTTATTGATGATGAGCTTTTTAATGGTAGTTGGTGTGTAATTTCGTTAATCACCCAAACACGTTTATCATTTTCTCGTTTGTTTTTGGATGACAGGAGGAGATGGAAAAGAAGCGCAAAATGACACCTGGTATGCACCATCATATTGAAGTTTCTAGTGTACTTTGTATCATAGATTATATCTTCCCTAAAATGCTTATAGTTAAATCCTGTCATGCTTTATCAACCCATATTTTCAACGAATCTGATAGATTCTCTGTCACACAAGCATGAAGTTGCCTTAATTCTTTGAATAACTAAAAAAGACAATAATACAGTTATGTAGATAGTTGTTTCTAAAGTGTTGGAGTTGAGGGTCTCCCTATTAAGTCATCTGTTATTATAAAACAAACAAGCCCTGATGTCGTAATCCAACTCAAGTATTTTTAAGGATGAGCATCTATGCCAGAATACCGGTACCGATGCCGTACCGTAGTAGTATTTTCCCAAAAAAAAATTACCGGTATGTTTGGTGTTTTGTAGCGAAAATTACCGAAATATACCCAAAATACCGAAAGTTTAGGAATACCAATGGGTTTTTTAATTCTTTTTTCCCCAGCCATCAAACATAAACTAAAAAATCATCCATTCCATAAAACAACTATTATTACAGGTTTTCATCATCAACCACTCATCTTGTTCACATAAACACAATGAGACGCGATCAATCATCATCATCATCATCAAAAGACTTGGAATAAGTAACTTTTGTTCTGATGTTTTAACACTTATTTATCATTCAATTGTATGTTATGAAATATATTTGTTATTTATATTGTTTTAGGATGATACCATTGTTGAGGAAACTCCTATGACAAATATTGATGATACCGAGTCGTGTGGTGTTAATAATGAACCGATTGAGAAAATAACTAACGAATAAACCGAAAAAGAAAGAATGACAAAGCCATGGATCGGGATGAGGAACCAGAAAAGGGGAATGAGAGGACATGGATATGGAAACAGTATGATCCAGTTTTTGTGATGGAAGATAGGGAAAATCAAGAAGAAACGTAAATGTCACTTTTGTAACAAACTTCTTGCCTTCCCGGAAAAATGGTAGGTCAAGACTCTTGCTTAGCACCCGAAAACCAAAGCACCCGATTATGTTAACAAAACCAAAGTAACTTAGTTGTTACAAAAGAACCTAATGGTGAAGGTAGTACCGTAGTAGTGTCAAGTTCGGAAACATGATGAGGCCAGGATTAAAAAGCTTTATTAGACTTGTTTGTTGTGGGCGAATTACCATTTAAATTCGTTGAGCTTGAAGCCTTTATTGAATACTCTAATGCTATGAATGGTAAGTTTAAATTGCCTTCAAGACACAAGCTCGGTATCCGTTGCAACCGTGTCAGTTTCTTTCCTCAATATAGTACTGTGTGTCTTGAAGGAAAGAAAAGGCGAGGTTGCAACGGATTCCAAGCTTGTGTTTTGAAGGTAATTTAAACTTACCATTCATAGCGTTAGAGTATTCAATAAAGGCTTCATGCTCAACAACATTAAATGGTGATTCGGCAACAACAAACAAGTCTAATAAAGCTTTTTCAATCCTAGCCTCATCATGTTTCCAAACTTGGACACTACCACCTTCACCATTAGGGTCTTTTGTAAAAACTAAGTTACTATGGTTTTTATTAACACAATCAGGATGCTATGGGTTTTCGGGGTTGCTAAGGCATGGGTAATGTGCTAAGAGACTCGACGTACCTTTTTTTCCCGGGAACGGTGGCAAGAAGTTTGTTACAAAGGTGACATTTGCCTTTCTTCTTTTTTCCCCATCTTCCATCACAAAAACGGGATCATAGTGTTTCCATATCCATGCCCTCTAGCTCCCTTTTTTTGGTTCCCCATCCACGGCTTTGTTATTCTTTCTTTTTCGTTTACCCTTGTTAGTTATTTTCTCAATGGGTTCATTAGTAACACCACCCGACTCGGTATCATCAATATTTATCATAGGACTTTCCTCAACCATGGTATCATCCTAAAACAATATAAACAACAAATATATTACATCACATACAATTGAATGATAAAAAAGTGTTGAAACATCAAAATAAAAAGTTACTTTACTTCAAGTCTTACCGATGATGTTGATTGTGACTCATTGTGTTTATGTGTATACAATGAGTAGTTTATGATGAAAACTTGTAACATTTGTTGTTTTATGGAATGGATGATTTTTTGGATTGTTTTTATAGAAATCCATTGGCAGAAGGGTCTTCTTTTTTTCTTTCTTTCTTTATTTTATTTTATTTTATTTTATTTTTTCGGCATTTTGGGTAACTTTCAGTAAAACATACAGTTTTCTTTCTTGGGAAAATAACTGGTACTGTTAGGTATACCTGTTTTGGTACGGTATTCCGGCATAGATGCTCATCCCTAAGCAGTAGTAAGAGTTAGCATTGTGATGTTTGAAAAATTGCGTTTATATACATAGGGAATGGCCCTATTGCGAATATGAAGAAGAATCGATTAGTATCCTTAATTAATGGAGGGGAGAAACAAATAAACTGGTCATATGTATTACCAGCAAGATTCTAGCCCACTTGTACCAAGTACCTCAATCAGACCAACTTACCTTGGTTCAAACCTCATGAGTGGCAAATATCCATATACAGTAAAGAATTAAAGAAGAGTAGCAGTTGTGCCCAGTGGGGTTTAAATCGGGAAACAAGTTTTAGTTTTATTTTTAGGGTCTAAGTTTGTGTTTGATTTGAACTTATTTTGTTTTTATCTGAGGTTTGGGTTGATTTGATTCATATGCATATTCTATTAAACTTTTGGTTAATATAAAGATGTAGATGATGAAGGTGATAATATAACGACTCTATAATTACCCTGTTGAACATAACTTGAAATTATTTTATCAAGACCTGTCTAGGTGGGTAGTCACTGTGCCTGAAAGTATACTCTAGTGTCTAGTCGCTGACTGTAGGGATTTATTACTCGAGTGGCAACCAGCAAGAGTGGTACCAATATCATAGTCTGGTGGAAGAATTCTACTTTACTACTTGAATGTTTCTTTTTCTAATTTGATGATTATTGTTTCTCTTGCCTTGTTAGATGAGATCAACGATAATTTTTCTTACTAACCAGTGTATTTGTACAGCATTGAAATCGGATGCTCCTAGTCAGCGTATGAAAGAGGTGGAATGTCCGACATGCACTGTTCATTTGCAGGTTTGCTACACTAGCCCATTCTTTTTTTTTTTTTTTTTTTTTTTTTTGAAAGACAAACATGCTAAACATGCTATGCCAAAGGCCTGTTGGTCTTTTTTCGTTTTGTCTAGCAAGTTATGTTTTCTCCAAGTTTTCTTTATATGATAAAAGTAATATAACTTTTGGGTTTTGTAATTTACCCAAAAATAAATTCCAATAAGTTGTAATCTATATGTCTCCCTGTTGAAATTTTGTCATGGTTTGTTTATGTCAGGTTGAGGTTCCAGCTACTGGTTCAAAAACTATAGAATGTAGTGTCTGTCAGCATCCTTTCCTCGTGAGTGCCCACTGATCGTCTTTGTGTTCATGTTGTACATCATCTACATCAAATTACATTGTACAAATTGCTCACAACTTCTGACGCAGTTTCGCTCTGGTTGTGATTTGTGAGTTAAACATTACTTATAAGCTATTTGTTACACCTACAAATGTCATGGTTTGATTTTATTGATAATGTATAGTTTATACCTAGAACTATTTGCATACGGAAAAAACTCTGTTTGTAATGAAGTGATCTATATGGCATTCAAAATATAGAGATTGTGATTACAGTTTCTATCTCGCTTTCTATACAGTTGGGAGGGTACCGTTTGGTCATAGACCATCAGCAGGTCAAACTAGGATTTTAAACACTTGGAAGTTACTCCCATTTAGCAGGGAGGTTACCAGGGTCTCAATGGCCCAATTTCTTTAATATGTACTGTCAAGCAAAATATATTGCCAAACGAAAAAGAATTAGGGCTGATAGGAATGAAACTGGGTCAGATGTTGGGGTAGTTATTCAATTTGGGTCTGAATCTGACTACCACATCTTACCGGTAAGAGGTGGCTAGAAAATCTAAATCTGAACGAAATAATGTTGTTTGTTTTGTATTATTGTCCGTATAATTTTAAGTCTTTCGTTTATGATTTATTTATTAAATCAACACGAACGCGATAATAAGTAGCTTAATGTAAATATGAAACAAAACTTTTATCATAATATATTATAGTTAATAACCATCAAATATATTATATTAAACAAGTCTTGATCTCTTATCGAGTAAGAGGTAATAAGACAATCCTCCCACCTCTTATTAAGTAAGATGTTATATATCGACGGGTCGACTCGAAAAGAAAAAACAAACAACACTAATAATCGACCATCTCTGCAGCCTCTAAATCGGTAAGAGTAGAAATTTAGTAAGACGTTTTTCAAAACAAACACACCCCTCGTTTCTTTTGTCTCAACCACTATTCTAAAAGGCTCACAAAGCCCAGTAAAGCGTCGCAAAGCGTGAGGCTTGGTCACGCCGCCACTGTATGACGTCACGCGCTTTATGACACATGTGTAAACTCGATATATATGAATTATGATATAAATATATGAATATTTTCATACTTTGTGCCGTCTTATGCCACGTCTTATAAACGCAAAAGCTTCGCTTTAGCCGCAAAGATGTGAGGCTTGGTCATGCCGTCACGCCACGACTCACGCTATTTATAACCTTGGTCTCAACCAAACCAAAGGTTGTTTTGCAATAAATTAAAGTATGTATCGCACCAGGTATATAATTTCCGGTTCGGTTTGAAAGTTTGTGTCTCGAGCTTTCCGCAACCCCACAAATGATCAAATTTTTCCGCAATCCCACAAATTTATATTTTGTGCCTGTTTGGCAAGAGCTTTTGAAGAACTGTTAGCTTTTTGTTACGAAGATAATCTCTTTAAAAATATATAGTTCCATTTGGATACATTAACTTCAATCTTTTATTTCAAACAAATAGCTCTTAAATGAAAAGCTGATTCATGAAGCTTTTTAAACATTTTGGAGCTGTTAAAATTTTAAATTACTGATATACCCTCTAAACATTATTTTTACAATTATAGATATGTCATTTTACATCTTATAATTACATTTAACTGCTAACTTACCAAACACTTTTATTTAAAAAATTAGATACATTTTATACTTCGTATTATGAATTTTATAGGTTTTGACTAGTTTACATTAGTTTTGACAAACATATAAATTATCATACTTATGCGCATCATTTCTTTTTGAGTAAGCGCAAAATCATCCCTGTGGTTTGTGTATTTTCGCAAGAATCATCCCTATCTCAAACGTTCGACATTAAACATCCCCAAGTCCACAAACCTTTAGCATTAATCATCCACGAGCACTAACGTCGTTAGTTTTACCGATTAAGTATTAAATAATATTTTCCGTTAATCCCTCCGTTAATACTTTTGCACCGTTAGTCCTCATTTTACGTTTTAAATGCATTTTTACGTTTTGTCCGTTTTTACTCGTTTTCGTCCGTTTTTATATGTTTCATCCGCTTTTTATCCACTTTTGTCCGTTTTTATATGTATTAGTCCGTTTTTTTACGTTTTCGTCCGGTTTTTACGTTTTTGTCCGTTTTACTCGCTTTTCCGTTTTATATGTTCTTTTATCGTTTTCGTCCACTTTTATCCGTTTCGTCCGTTTTTATATGTATTCGTCCGGTTTTTGCTTTTGTATGTTTTTGTGTTTTTGTCGGGTTTACCGCTTCGTCCGTTTTTTTAACGTTTTCTACATTTTTACGCCGTCGTTATTTTACGTTTTGTCCTTTTTACGTTCTCGTCCGTTTTTACGTTTTCTTCCGTATTTTTATGTTTATGTCGTTTTACGTTTTTTCCGTTTTATATGTTTCTTCCGCTATCTAAAAAACTAATAAGCGGACAAAACGATATAAACGGACGACAACGTAAAACGAATAAAAGCGGACGAAACAAATTAAAAGGGCGAAACCGGTAAAATGAACAAAACGTAAATAAGCGTAAAAAGCGAGCGGCGTAAAAAGCGAGCGAGCGTAAAAACGAAACAGCGGGACGAATACATATAAAAGCGGACAAGCGACGAAACATATAAAAGCGGATAAAGCGACTAAAGCGGACAAAAGCGTCGCGGACGGATACATAAAAAGCGGAGCGGACTAATACATATAAAAAGCGGACAAAAGCGGATAAAATCGGATGAAACATATAAAAGCGGACGGATAAAAAAAGCGACTAAAACGGTTGCGGACAAAATCGTAAAACTAACGGACGTTAGTGCTCGGGGATGATAGCGTAGGAGCTAAAAGACATTCTGAGGAAATAAGATAGGGGACGAAAAAGCCCTATTACATCGTAAAAGGACCAGAAACAATGTCATCAAAATCGTCGAGCGATTAGGAAGTGAGCGTCAAAAACCAAGCGATTTGAAACCTCCAAATCCGCCACAGAGCAACATAAAAACACCTTCTAAAATAGACTTGAGGCGGGAAGAAAGAGAACCAAACATCCCAACGTAACATCGAAATAAAACATCTTGAACATCCTCCATAGCGACATTACAAAGAGGACACGGTGGGGACTAATACTTGAATATCACAAGTCCACTTTAAAAGAACAACGGACGGAAGAAGTTGAAAAGCGGATAAGACCCGTCCCGAAAATTGGATGAAACATATAAAAGCGGACTCAACAAAAGAGCACGATTCAGCGTACAAAGCGAACAAAAGACGTAAAAATGAAATCTTTCTAGAAGAATCAACACCGTTGAAGAACTTACTACGGATAGATTCCATAGTCTTCAACACGCCTTTTGGAACCTTAAAGATTGACATATAATAAATTGAGAAGCGGATTTGCAATCTGCCGCCTAAAAGTATTAATGGAGGGATTAACGGAAAATAATATTTAAACGTTACATGGCTCGCAATGGTAAAACTAACGACGTTAGTGCTGGCATCATCGGGATGATTAATGCTACAGGTTTGTGGACGATGAAGGCGAATTACACCCCGGAAATGTACCGGACTTAAAAAATAGTCGACGCGCATCGCAAAAATCCGCCCAACAAGGCTCAATACTTTCTAAAAATTCAAGCGGATGTTTAATCGATACACCAAGTGCCTGATCGAAAAAGATAACCAGCGCATGCTCCACCATCGAATCAAAACCCTCCATCCTTAACCAAGAATGATAGAACCGTTTGACATTCGAGGTAACCATGTGCGTAAATAGCTATAAAGTTATCGAAATAGTAGCGCCATCTTTCTTGAAGATAGAAGCCTCCCAAATACAAAGAATACCACGGAATTCCCTAATGAGTCATGTGACAAAATCAAAGTTGAATTCCCCAAAGGGACTTAACGTCCATATGAGAAATACAATCCATCTTTGTCTCTTGCAACGCTAAAAATTGATCCTATGCACAATTTAACTCCTTAACCCACTCCTTTTTAGTCTTGTGCCCAAGACCTTGAATATTGAGAGAGAATATTCATTTAAGAACATCTTCATCTCCTTGTGAGCCAATAATGCGTTCCATATCTTTCAAACACCCATCCAAATTATAACCCATAGAATATCCAACCCGAACCATGTCATCCAAAATGTCAAGAATAGATCCACCGTTATGAACTTTATGTGTAAAGGAAGAAACTGATTCTCCATTAGAAGAATCATGGACCTCCTGTGAATGGTCCATAACCTTAGCATCTACCTTAGACATATTCACCATGTCTTCTCCATTAGTAGGACCATCTTCACAAGTCTCACCAACATTTGCATGCGTCGCGGGAGGGTAAAACCGAGGAGGATGCGATGAGAGGTACTCGCATCACGAGCGCCTTTAGCGGGAAGTTTAGTCAATAAATCATAAAACCAAGCGGATCCTCTAATTGTTGTTTGTCCGTCTCCTTACCATGACCATTAACATTACATTCAGATCATTAGGGATGTAAAAAGTTCCTTCGCCCGAGCCCAAACACCTTACCTTTAAAATCACCTTGAATTTCTCCAATATAGTTTACGGTTGTTTTTAAGATGCACTGACAGCTTACGAACAAAGAGGAGCCAAAATTATCCTCGATATCAAAGCCTCGCCCCATTTGTTACCAATCTTGGCAAGCGTTCCTCGAGACCAAATATGGATGACTTTTGCTTAGAACCCTCGTTATCAATTCTATTTGGACTTGGGGATGTTTAATCTTGACGTTTGAGATAGGGATGATTCTTGCGAAAACTGACCATATGGATGATTTTCTTTCTTTTTTTTTTTTTATATTTTGTTGTGTGTGTTTTCATTTTATAGATTGAGTCATATTTCGGGTTTTAAATTGGGTTGGGTTATTTTGACCCCTATAATTTTATATTGACCCCATATTTTTTTGTTTTTTTTTTTTTTTTTTATTTTTTTTTTTTTTATAATTTTGTTTATATCAAAAATATAAACACGAAAATGCGAACGCAGTAAATATAAAGTTTAATAAGTCAAACGCTAAAAAGCGAAATCTGAGCAATGACAAAAAATTGTATTGTCTTGAAAAAGTGGGGACGAAAGGAATATTCACTATGATGTGACGTCATAGGGGGTTGCAATAATCAACCCTTTAAATTAGTCGCATCATGATGGTGAAAGATAGTCTTGCTAAAGATCATAATATTTTTTAGCAATGCGGACATATGATGCTTTGAACTTGTGCCTTATTCATACGATAAGCGCATGTTATATACATTATACAATGTCTCGCCATTCATCTTTTAATCATTAGATTAGACATATGTCTAATGTTGTTAGGGCATATATTTTAGGAACAAAATTTTTATATTTATTATAGTTCACTTTTAGGCATATAATTTTAAGCATATATTTTAGGCACGAGTATTATTTATCTATATCAATTATTCGATATAATTTCAATGTACGACTAAAGTTTTATGCAGAATAATTTTTATCAAAAGAATAAAACATGCAGTCTCAGCTATCTATTTTTTTCATCAAATAAAAAAAAAACTCACTTTCATAATATTTTTTTTAAATTAAAATATCTCGCAAACCGTTAATCAGTACGCGAAATTTCTTATACCACGCGACGAGAATTAAATTAGCTTTTTATAAATATGCACTTTTATATATTTTCGACAATTTTTTTTTCAAAATTTTCATCCAGAAAAATCACATGTGATTTATTACTTCAAAAATTCACACGTGACTTGTGAAAAATAACAAATCACAAGTGGTTTTACAAATCAGAAAAATAACATATCATAAGTGATTTTCCGGGTGTAAAGTTTACAAATCAGAAAAATAACAAATCACGTGTGGTTTTTTTGGACGGAAATTTTGAAAAAAAAATTCGTCGAAAGTATATAAAAGTGATTATCTATTAAAAAAAAATTAATTCTCGTCGTGATAGCGTATTTTCCGTAGCTTAAAATTTTATTATTTGATATGTTTAAATTTTTTTTGGAAAATAAGCTTTTTTGTTTGATGAAAAAATTGGATAGCTAGGATTCACCGATTTATTTTTTTAAAAAGATATACATGTGTTTCTAGAGTTGAGATCAATATAGATATCATATTTACCATAGATCCAATAAACCAATCTTAGTCATCAATTTTTAATCAAAGTTAATAAAAAACCATTTTTCACCTTTTTTTTGGAAACAACATATCTTGCAAACGGTAAATCTTCAAACTATAAAAAAATATACCATCGCGACGAGAATTAAATTATTTTTCTATTAATATGCACTTTTCTATATTTTCGGGGAAAAAAAATTCAAAAATTCCGCCCGGAAAAATCATATATGATTTGTAAAATCATATATGATTTTCAAAATCATATATGATTTGTAAAATCATATATGATTTTCAAAAATCATATATGATTTTTAAAATCGAATCATATATGATTTTCACAAATCATATATTATTTTACAAATCATATATGATTTTCAAAATCATATATGATTTGTAAAAATCGAATCATATATGATTTTCACAAATCATATATGATTTTTAGGCGAAATTTTGAAAAAAAATCGTTAAAAATATATAGTAGTGATATCTATAGAAAGATAATTTAATTCGTTAAAAATATGAATTTTAGTAACAATTAACGGTGAGATATTTAATTTTAAAAAGGGTGAAAGTTTATTTAAAAAAAATTGAATGGCTATTATTGGTTAATTGGATCTATGGTAAATTTGATATTTATATTGAACTTTTGTCTGTGTTTCTATAGTTCTAGTTTTTTTTTGCGGGCAAACACTTTCCTACTTGTGTTGGTATAGTATTCAACTAAAGAGGGAGATGCTATATGGTCGTCTTTTTACTTTTATTTTTTTATTAATTAATTGCTACAAGTTACGTAAAACTTTAAAACATTAAAAGAGATAATCACAATTATAATATATCCGTAATTATCCAAAACACCAGAACTTGTTTGAAGCTCGATCAAGATTATTCAAACCTGAATATATTTAATAAAAATTAACTTATCAACGAACATAAATCTAAAACCTGAATTAAGTTTGAGCGAGCATGCATGCATGCAAGCAAAACAAGACGATGAATTGTTCTTCCTCATATTTATACGAATATGATAGCCAAAACCATATGCCAAATATGAATATTAATGATCAAAAAGTAGTTGGTGGCACATTAAATGAAAGTCATGTCAATGGAGGAGATAATAGCGGCATGGAGTCTTGTAAGGTGCTACGTTTGATGACTATTATAAGACCTGTTGAGTTATCGAAAAATGACACAATTATTAGTAATCAAAGTGTTAGTGATGGTGAGCTAAAATTTGACGATTATGGAAGACATATAACTAATCATGGCATTGATACTAATATTGATACTAATATTAGTGATCAAAGGGGACCTGCGTTGAAATTTGATGATTATGGAAGACCTATAGCTATTTATGACATTGTTAGTGAGAATAGGCAGAGCCGCAGAGGAGTTCAAAAGATGGTGATATTTCGAAAGTAATGGATGCAATGGGGAGTGGCGTGCAAAAGTTCTGTGTTAAACTTCACTCTGGGATCAGATCGCGCAAAAATATGGATGTCCTTTGTGAGGTTTGTTTTATAGAGTTTGATCACTTTTACATCAATTTTTCCAAATCACTAGTTTGGGAAAACCTTGATTTTTTAAAGTCTTGTGAGCCAACATCTTTTAGCTGCATTTGTTGTTGTAGGAAGTTAGGAACATTTTAACTTAAAGTTAAATGTAAGCTAAATAAGCCTTTCAAATTTTGACAATGTGCGTTTATAACCAAGAAAAAGAACTATGGCATCCAGTTTATACAAAAAGGACAAAATAAATGGACCTTAGATTTGTCAAAAAAAATTAAAAATTTACTCCTTCAAAGACGGAACTTATGTTACCTTTTCATAAGTGCAAAATTTACGATACTACACATCGAATTTTTTTATATGTTACCTGTTTGAGCCATTCCTTTGAGACATTACACACCTGAGAGGGGCGAATTGGTTCCCTGATGAATCCAAGTTTTTGTCAAACACTCTGCCTTCAAGACTTTGATTTATGGTTTGTCTGGTAAATGTGGTATATTGAACCTTCTGCAATATGTTTTCTTTGCAGATTGGTTTAGCTGGTATTCGGCTACTTGATCCCGCAAAAAATGAACCGATAGAATTCATCTCCTTTAAGACTATAATAAGATGGGAGGTAAGTATGTTCCATCACAATTGAAAACCTATGTTTCTTCTTGACATGTATTAAATTACACTTATAAATTCTTTCTTTCATTATAGGTATTGAATTCAGATATGTTTTGTTTTTGGGTCAATAATTCGATTACTAACAGAGGTTTCCAACTAAAGTCCAACAGTTATACAACCACCAAAATATGCGATGTTGTGGTTGTTGCACATTATCAGGTTCTTGAGTTCCACGTTTTTATATCTATTCTGGTTATGATGTAGTTTCGTTGATATTTGTTGTGATACTTCAACATGTATGTATCACTCATTCATCAGATCCAGTTAGTGTTAGCCTTTAATTTGGTTAAGATCAAATTAGATTATAGTTGTTATATTTAGTACTTATTTAAAGACATGGTTTATGTAATATTAATGTATGGGTCGAATTTAAAGTCTGCATATGGGTCAATTTGGTTAACCCAAACAGCCCAATGTAGACAGTTATGAATAGGTAGTTATTTTGGCAGTTATCATCTAAAAGTCACAATGGTTAGGATGATGCATAACTGTCAAATGATGTCGTTTGGAAAACTATATATATGTTTTCTGCATTAGAAAACATATAACAACAATTTCAGTATCTTAATATATTTCTGTTTTAGTATCTCCCATTTCTACCCATTTTACTATTACATTGAATTCACACAGAATCACACAACCTTGTCACAATCATGAAACAACTATTGAAACCAAAACTTGCTGGCCACAAACCTGTGTACAATTGGTATCGAGCTTTGGCTCTAATCCATGGGAAAGGTCAACAATCAAACCCATGATTGGTTTTCCAAAGTGGTCGTTACCTTTTAAGGGAAACTCCCAAAAGGGTTAATCTGTGGAACACAAGAAGAAAGAAAAGCATATCACCAAAGGGAAAGGAAATATTAGCACAAACTGTTTTGGAAAATGAGGCATTCAATGTATAACAACCCGTAAAATTTTAAACAAATTTTAACAATAAACTATAGTAACTATGATTTCTAAGTTTCACTCCTGGATTTTTCCAAGTTTATTTGAACCAAAAGCGATAGATTTTTCTCGTGAAACATAAAAACCGGCATCTCACGTATACCGACACCGACTTAGTACCGACAAAACAGTTATAATCAAATTTCTACGTAGTAATAATAATATATTATTACACTTACAAAACGCTTATAAAACATAATTTTATACTTTATGGATACCAAGAAGGTACAATTTCACGGAGATTCGTCAAAACACGAGTACAATCTATAGAGTGTATGATAATAAAACAAAATAAAACCAACCCATCCTACCCACCCCTAACTGTGTGCTTCTCTTTCCTTTCGCTCTCCTTCTCCTTCATTGAATCCCAAACAAACTCAAACGGTGAGATATCACTTTCATCTCAAACCAACACCCCACTCTCTTGGTGATACCCTACTAACTCGCATCTCTCCTTCCCACGCAGGACCACAAGATCCCTAGGATGCCATCAAAGAAAGGTGACCTTTGCTCAAAACGGGCATCACAAGGTCCACATTTAAGCATGTCGAATCAAAGGGCAACCTCAATACACATCTCAAAACCCAATCACATAAACATATCTTTGGTCCCAAAGATTCATGACTTGCAAGAAGTCTTGATGGGTGCTTGCTCGGATGCGATGTGGTAGCCGATGCTTGGTTTTCATGTTCCCTTCAATCAATTTCACTATCCTCTTCATGTAAAGGTTTCTTTGATTTTCCTTCTTGTAATATTCGGTGTTAAAATGATAATAAGATTGATGTTTTAATTTGATTTTTACGAGTTGATGACTATGTTGTTGTTGGTGTCGTGTGGCAATCAAAAAGGAAACACAAGAACTAACTAATAATCATTATTAATTTTCCGCTTATTTCCTCGTTTGTCTTGGTCTTAATCGACTTATAGCCTTTAATGTTGGTGGCTCGTGCCATTTTGATTATACCCCTCAAGAGTCATTTCTATTCCTTGTTAGATTGACGAGTCACCACATAGGGTGTTTGATTTTGGTGGTATCGCGAGACACCCTCGGGTGGTACTCGCCTTTACTTGTTATCAACCCATAAGGTGCTAGACTGCTTATTTCAGCCCTCGAAGGGCGTGTTTTGTGTTCGGTCGAAACCACCCACCAAAGATATGTTTGGGTTGCGTTTCCGTCATTAGGGCGTCTTGGGTTAGTGTGGGTAACTTCTAGATTTAATCCCACACATTTGAGTTAGTTGGATCAGATTTGAAATGAGCTCAAGGAGCTTACTACTTTATCCTCCTTTCTTTTGAGTCTCGTGATACACTCACCCCATGAGTATATGCTTAAGTTGCTTGAATCGGTCACTCGAGTTAGATATCGAGCCTTTAGTTCACTTGCTTGCGTTAAAACACAAGTTCCAAATAATGTCTTGATATTGTATTCATTGTTATTTTTCGAGATTGGGCCAAAGCCCATTCTTGATCACGCTTGGTCACAACCCACTGTTAATAGGCTTTCAAGAGTGCGTTTGGTGTTACGTATATGACCCCTAAAGGGTGCGTTTTGTTTGTTTATTTTCGAACCAAGAGTGCCTTTGTAGTCTTTGAATTCATTTAAAGGGTCCGTTGGTCGCGATTTTCAGCCATAAAGGGTCGTTGTCACGAATTTTCGTGTAAAAATGTGCTTTGAACTTGTGCCTTATTCATACGATAATCGCATGTTATATACATTATACAATGTCTCGCTATTCATCTTTTAATCATTAGATTAGACATATGTTTGATGTTGTTACACAATTTTAAGCATATATTTTAGGAACAAAATTTTTATATTTATTATAGTTCACTCTTAGGCATATAATTTTAAGCATATATTTTATGCACAAGTATTATTTATCTATATCTTCTAGTTCAATTATCCGATATAATTTCAATGTAAGACAAAAGTTTTATGCATACAGCTTTTTATCTAAAGAACAAATAATGCGATCTCGACTATTCATTTTTCATCAAATAAAAAAATCCACTTTCATCATTTTTTTTAAATTAAAATATATCTATAAACCGTTAATCATTACGCAAAATTAATTATACCACGCGACTAAAATTAAATTATCTTTCTATAAATATGCACTTTTATATATTTTGATAATTTTTTTTCAAAATTTCAATCCGAAAAATCACATTGATTTATTACTTTAAAATTCACATGTGACTTGTGAAAAATAACAAATCACAAGTGATTTTACAAATCATAAAAATAACAGATCACAAGTGATTTTCTGGGCGTAAATTTTACAAATCAGAAAAATAACAAATCACGTGTGATTTTTTGGACGGAAATTTTGAAAAAGAAAATTCGTCGAAAGTATATAGAAGTGATTATCTATAGAAAATAATTTAATTCTTGTCGCGATAGTATATTTTCCATAGCTTAAAGATTTATTATTTGATATGTTGTTTAGAAAAGAAACAGAAATGACTTTTTTTTAATGAAAAAATGGATAGCTAGAATTTACCGATTTGTTTTTTAAAAAGATATACATGTGTTTCTATAGTTTTAGTTTTTTTTGGCGGGTAAACACTTTCCTAGTTGTGTGTTGGTATTCAACAAAAGAGGGAGATACTATCTCGAGATGCTGATTCTGATATTAGGATCTTACGATTTTACAAAACATAAACGATTCAGATCTTACGTAGGATCTTAACAAGCTTAAGATCTTATAGGATCCCGATCTTGACCATAAGATTTTAAGATCTACTCCAATCCGATCTTATTTTTCTTGAACTGCAAACTAAATAATAACAAATTTATGATTTATGTTTTTGTTGGAATCACTCCTAAACAATATTTCAAGTATTTATATTTCATATGTAATAGGTAGCTTTATTATGGCCTTTATGTTTGTTTAAGGTCAAGCTTATGTAGAAGGCCCATAAGCTTGATCCAAGCCCAATAAGGAATAGGGAAGGAGAGGGAGTTGCCCTAGCTCCTTGCCTATATAAACTCTTGTAAACCCTCATTTGAGGTTGGTTGTTCAAGTTTTCTTTTCACATACATCTTCTCATAACCGTATACTTTATATCGTGTGTATGTGTTAGAGCTTGCTCAATCGCCTTATCTCTTTCTCTATAAGCTTGTGTTGTAAAACTAGTGACCTAATAGCTTTTATATAATTTAAAAAAAAAAAAAAAAAAAAAAACATGTGATGCTTTTAAGCATTTCATAGTCATAATTTAGGACAACATTTTCATGAAACATTCATATAATTTTGTGTCTATATAATAGATTTGAATAATATCACAAAGATCATTAAAAAATGACATTATAGTAGGATCTTATGATCCCGATCCGATCTTACGATCACGATCTTGCAAAAACAAAAACGATCCTAGATAAGATCCCGATCTTAAAAACCTTGATCAAGTCGTCTTTTTTACTTTTATTTTTTATTAATTAATTGCTACAAGTTACGTAAAACTTTAAAACATTAAAAGAGATAATCACAATTATAATATATCCGAAATTATCCAAAACACCATAACTTGTTTGAAGCTCAAGATTATTCAAACCTGAATATATTTAATAAAAATTAACTTATCAACGAACATAAATCTAAAACCTGAATTAAGTTTGAGCATGCATGCATGCAAGCAAAACAAGATGATGAATTGCTCTTCCTCAAATATATACCAATATGATAGCCAAAACCATATGCCAAATATGAATATTAATGATCAAAAAGTAGTTGGTGGTACATCAAATGAAAGTCATGTCAATGGAGGAGATAATAGCGGCATGGAGTATTGTAAGGTGCTAACGTTTGATGACTATGGAAGACCTGTTGAGTTATCAAAAAATGACACAATTATTAGTGATCAAAGTGTTAGTGATGGTCGTCAAAATGAGCTAAAATTTGACGATTATGGAAGACATATAACTAATCATGGCATTGATACTAATATTGATCATCAAAGCGTTGATGATAAGTCGTGTGGGGACTGCGTTGAAATTTGATGATTATGGAATACCTATAGCTATTTATGACATTGTTAGTGTGAATAGGCGGAGGAGTTCAAAAGATGGTGATATTTCGAAAGTAATGGATGTAATGGGAGTGGCGTGCAAAAGTTCGATGTTAAACTTCACTCGGGATCGGATCGGCGCAAAAATATGGATGTGCTTTGTGAGGTTTGTTTTATAGAGTTTGATCACTTTACATCGGTTCCAAATCACTAGTTTGGGAACCTTGATTTTTTAAAGTCTTGTGAGCCAACATCTTTTAGCTGCATTTGTGGTTGTAGGAACATTTTAACTTAAAGTTAAATGTAAGCTAAATGGGCTTTTCAAATTTTGACAATGTGCGTTTATAACAAAGAAAAAGAACTATGGCATCCAGTTTATACAAAAAGGAGATTTGTCAAAAAAATTAAAAATTTACTCCTTCAAAGATGGAACTTATGTTACCTTTTCATAAGTGCAAAATTTACGATATTTTTTTATATGTTACCTGTTTTGGCCATTCCCTTGAGACATTACACACCTGAGAGGGGCGAATTGGTTTCCTGATGAATCGAAGTTTTTGTCAAACACTCTGCCTTCAAGACTTTGATTTCTGGTTTGTCTGGTAAATGTGGTATATTGAACTTTCTGCAATATATGTTTTCTTTGTAGATTGGTTTAGCTGGTATTCGGCTACTTGATCCTGCAAAAAATGAACCGATAGAATTCATCTCCTTTAAGACTATAATAAGATGGGAGGTAAGTATGTTCCATGATGAGTGTCTAAATACTCATCATTTTTGTACAATATAAACTGCAAAATCATCAAAACACTTCGAAACACATCAAAATGATCAAATTATCACAAATCAGTGTTTTATGTGTTTTAAATGCAAAAATATCAAAATCGGATGAAAACGTATCAAATTTGCAAAAATTGCGCTTTAGTCCCCAAGTTTCAAAAGTTGTCAAAACAAACCCCGAGCACATAATTTCAAAAGTAAAATCACCAAAGGTCCTTTTAAAATCATAACTTGTCAAATTTAGTCCTTTGGTGAAAAATGTCAAAAGTTTGAGAAAATTACAAGTTTAGTCCTTCAACTTTGAAAATTGGCAGAAATGGCCCCCGGAAAATTGCAAAATGGCAATTTTGGTCCTTATACTTTTGAAGGTTGTCACTTGTGGTCCCTTGGAATATCTTTGCATAATTGGCAGAAGTAGCCCCTCAAGTTTCAGAATTTACACCAAGGTCCCTATCATTTAAACCCTTTGAATACCCCATTTTGGACCTTTCATAATTTTGGACCCCCTGTCACTAAGTCATTTGGACCCTGCCATTCAAGCTTGACCCTTTCCCTTTTGAAATTATATCTGGTCAAACCATGGCAGTCAAACAAACACCCAACTTGCCCGCCTTTTTCTCATCCTTCCCAACTGCTCTGCAAAACTCCACTAGCCATCCCCCCTCCTCTCCATTTCACCCTCCTTGTCCCCTCCACCTCAACAAAACTACAAGATACATTAAATACAACCTTTCCTCATTCACTCAACCATAGCCAACTGTCAAAAGTTTTTCCGCCAAAACTAATCTACTGCTAAAATTTCATCTAGTGATCCTATGGTCGCAAATTCAAGTGGGATTCATTCGAGTGCATGTGGAAGAAGTTTGGAATATAAAAAGAGGCAAGAGGAAGGCTAGAGGAGTTAGTTAGTTTTTTTTTTACTTTTCCTTGTATGTCGTTTTCTTTTAGTTAACTTTATTAGTGATTTAAATGTAATTTAAAGCTTTAAATGTGTTAAGCTTAAGTTATTGTATCATTGTAATTCACTTTCAATCAACAATCTCAAGTTTTTAATTAAGTTTCTTGTTTCATGTTTACGTTGGAAGTTTCAATCTCAATTTCTCATGTATAAGCTTGCGATGGTTTGTTTTAAGCTCAAACCAGCTTATTTAAACTATTTATAATCTTCTTGTAAGCTTGCAGTGATTTTAACACATTTTGTGAATAAGTCAACAAAAGTCAAGCTGTGAGCTCTATTGGATTTGGAAATGGATGATGGTAGATGCAAGATGGATTTGGGTTAGAAATGATTTAGTGTAGTGGTTCTTGGGTTTGGTTTAAGTTGCACACAATTTGGACTTATGTGAGTTTAATTCTCAATTTTCACTTTTAAGCTACTTTGCATTCCTTGGTTGTTTGAGTTTCTGTGATCATCATTAGTGTACAATTGTTCACATAGTTTTATTTAGGTTATATAAACTTAGAGTAATCAAGAAATCAGTATGGATTAGTGATAATCTCAATTTTAGTTGCTAAACATGTTTTAAAGGGGTGTTTGGTTCTGCTTAATTATCTGTCTCAGAAGCTTATGCAGAAGTAGGTTTCTTTTGTTTCATGCTTGTTTAGTTCTAATTGACTCATTTGAGTCTTAATCTTGTACCTGCTAAGCCTTAAAGTCAAAATCCCTAGAAATTGTCTCCACTGATCCACTGTTGTGGATTTGGAGTTGCAAAATCTCAGTTTGTGTTCAAAAGTCTCAAACAAAGCTTGAATTAGGTTTATAACATCATATTATACCTAGGTCAGTCATAAAAATTGGATCAAACTTCATCAAAGTCAACTGTTCAAGTTTCTCCAAAAGTCAAAAATTAGCAAAAGTCTGTTTTTGAGCCAACTGAAAGGAATTTTCCTTGATTCATTCTTGGGCTATTTTAAGTGATATTTGTGGATTTTAAAACTTCAACAGGTCCACTTACTTGTCATGATTTTTGTACATTTTTGTTAATTTTTTATAACCATCAAAACTGCTTCTCTTTTGGGTCTTATTTGCCACCTTTCAAGAACTCGATGAGATCTTGAGTTTTCTCGATGGTTGCAGATCTTGCAACAAGCTCATCAGAGCTTGTTAAGGTCTGCTCTTTGGTTTACAAACACTCACCCAGGTCATCTTTAGGTTCAATTTATTGGTTTTCAATATTAGCTTATTGGTTAGCTTATTTCTAAGCCAAAAGTGGGCACCTGAATACTGATTTCTGCCATAAGCTCAATTGCTCAAATTTGTTGTACTTGCTAATCTGAGGTTATGTCCTGTTGAATCTTGTTGCTTTTGAGTTATTTTAGCTTATTATAGCTTGTGTTTCAGTTTGGTAGCTTTTGGTGAGCTTTTGGCTTATCAAGTGCTTATTTCCATAAGCACTTCCATAGCAGTTCCATTATTCCACACATAAGCTCCTGTTTTTTTTATTTTCCTATCTTCCTAATAATGTTTTAGACTTTTCCTGAAATTTTCAGATTTTTCTAAGGTGTTTTGATATTTTTCTTAATTTAAATTAGTTTTTAAGCCTTTTTAAATAGCATTTAATACAAAAAATTAGAAAAAGCTTCAAAAAAATAATTTTTCAATTTTATTAAGTTTAGATAAATATAAAAAGTCAAAAAAGTATTTTTCCATATTTTTCTTAGTTAAATTTGTATTTTTAAATAATTTAATTAGTTTTAAATAATAATTAATTAATAATAAATACATAAAAAGTCTAAAAAATATATTTTCAGTTTTAAAATTAGTTTTATCATATTTAAGATTTTTCTAAGTTATAATTTCATTTTTCTAGGATAATTTTGTATTTTCTTCTATTTTAGTGTATTTTAAATACTTAATAATTAGTTTTTAATTAATAATAATTACATAAATAGTTGTAAAAATAATTTTCTTTTTCTTAATATTTTCTTTTATCATTAGGATTGTAAAAATGTATTTTTCATATTTTTAGGATTTATATTGTATAAGTTTCACATTTTATTTTGTACGTTTACGTTATTTTTATTTAAACGTAAGTTTTAAGTGTTAGGTTTTAAACGTTCATCACTTTAAATATAGTGATAGCGTTTATTTAATATCTTTTATCTTTTTAATTTTCTTAATTTGCATTTAAGTCGCTTTTATTTATAACTTTTTCTTTAGTGTAATTATTCAATCCTAATCCTTTCGATCGCTATCATTAGTGGTCATTCTATCGTCGATCATGTGTTTAACACACCATTGAGTCTCCGTGGGACATAACGACCAGGAATCCCACAGTATTCTCGATCTTCATTGCATTTGTGTTTAAGTTGTTTTAAGTCTGTTTGACTTGACGGTTTAGACGGATCAAAATTTTGGCGCCATGCGGGGACGCTTTAGCGTGTGTTTAGCCATTTTGGACCCATTCTTGCACATACCCATCATTTGTAAAAGTTTTTTGTAAAGTTTTCAAAAATCCCAAAGTTCATTAACACTTTTCCTAAAGTGTTAAAACGCATAAAAATATTTTCATTCCTTGTTTTTATCATCATGTTTTCAAAAATACCAAAAATATTCCTCTTTACCCTCTTACCTTTTTGATTCTTCATTTCTTACCCTCGATAACCTTTGATTCTTTACGTGTCTTATCCTCACCCTCTTGGTTGTCAATGGTGTGGTGGTCCTTATAATGGTGGTAATTGCCCCGGTTGTAGCATGGTGGAATCGAGAAACGGGTGCATCTATAACCAAGATCCCTATTCCTACCATAACACGATGATTCATTCCATCGCCTACCACCTTGCGTGATACTCGGCAGTTTTCTTGTTGTGAGTATTGTGGTGGTTCACATTCCAGTTCGATTGTCAATCGAAACACGCTTGTCATGAAAGCGGGTTCCCGATAACAATTATGACTACAACACATACCACTCGCGCCCACATCGGTTGTCTTGTTGTAGTATTGTGGAGGTCCTCACTCTAGCTCGGATTGTCAAGCAGGGAACCCATTTCCTTGTAACGATTACGGCTCTTCATATCATGACCAACCTCTGAAGACCGGCTGATTCACTTCCTCAAAATCTTCTCCTTGATCTTTTGGATTTAGTGAAAGATTTGAAGGAATCTAAACACTCCCATGATAATCCAAATGAAAAATCAATGGAAGTTTTGTTAGTCAAGAGCGGTCGCTAAATTAGATTCCCAGGCTGCGTTTGAAAAATCTGTTGGGGAATCAATTGCAATAGAAAAAGCGGCCAAATCTAGCTCTCGATTCCGTTTCATTCTCGATGGCGATGATGATGAAGATATCCTTGATATCTTACAATTTTATAACAGTTCATCAAGTTCATCGGTTGAAACTCCTTCCATGAAGAATCGTGGAGAAAAGACTATGATGGAATTACTAGCGAAGAACAAATGGAAAGTATAAAACATATGTATGCTAGTCCATCTAATCTCCCTCGATCAGTTGTTATCACACCGATATTCCCACTCATTTCTCTAAACATGGGGATGAGCTTTTAGCACTATTCCGTAAATGGAATCGTCTAGTGTTGAGGACCTTATCCCAATCCCGAGAGTCATGTGGAATTCGATCATCTGTGATATCCTTTCCTCTTGAGTGTTCAAATGATCATCTTGAGACTTTCTCGATCTTAGTGAAGATTGTGCTTCATATGGAGACATCGAGTACGTTGAGGCATCACTTCCATAACCGATGTCGATCCCTTCTTGAGGAGTTCTCGGTGAACTCACTCACATCAATCCACTCTTTGATTTGAGTCGATCTGGGAGAGACCGAAGTCTCATTGATAATGATCATTCACTCACTTCTTATCCCAACAGGTCCAATAGAGAATATTGATCACTTAGTTCCCGAAACATTCAAAGCTACTTTCACTAATCCTCTATTTGAATTCAACTCGAATTCACTTCAATTCGAGAATCCACTCTTTGATACTCGGACCGAGGATAGTGATAAGCCCACAATGGAACAAGAGTTCACAAATTCACATCATGTGAATGATTCTCTTCATGAGGAGTTCGCGGTGAACTTTCTCATATCATATCTCCGCTGGAGTATGATTGCTTGGATGGCAAAAATCATGATCGGGGGGAGAGAATCTCAATTTGCATAGTTATGACAAATCTTCCCACCCTCCCCACCGAGATGCCTTCCAAACCAAAGAGCTCTACCAAGAAAATCCAAATAAGTGCAACTGCACTTAATCTCGAGGAAGAAGATCTAGTTATGATTGTTATCATGATCTTCCTTCTTTTCTTCACCTACTTGGTGACTTCCTCTCTTCTTCACTCCTTCGGGAGTGAGGACACTATTTTTGACCCCGGCATTTTCATTTATCATTTGTGAGCCGGGTCTTTCTCTCTATATCTCATCGGTGTGGAACTTTCACATACTTCAATGTTTATCCAAATATCTTGAATGAAAGTCCGATGGAGATTATTTCTTCCACGTTATTTCCCCATGAACCAATTAATGCGGGGTCGAGTCAAGCTAGCGACTCGGAAATCAAAAACGATGCTTTACACACCATATGGGTTTTCACCCATATTTCGACTTCTCACCCCTTTCTACCACCTAAGTGTGGGGAGTACCACATGTTATATACATATATATCTCTAAAAAAAAAAAAAAAAAAAAAAAAAAATCTTTCTAAATAATGGCCGTAATATTTCCTTTTCGTTCTTTGTTTCGCATAACCGCCGGTACTTTGAATATTGAGGGCAATATTCATTTCTAAGTGTGGGGGAATTCTCACGAATTTCATATATTATCTACCCAATTCCCCGTTTTGGCCAAAATTTTTTTTTGGAGTAAGTGTTTTACACTTACTCAATTGGTTATCGATCCGCCTTGTGCAGAAGACAAAAGGATTAGCTAATCCAGAGCAAACGGCTCTTGGTAAAGATATATCAAATCCGTTTATATGGCTTGCAATTTGCCTAAAATTGTATGGTGTTCAACTCACCATATCCTAAAAAGTGAAGAGTTGGCTAGCCCATAAGATTATGGCTTGTGGTAAAGGCGTGGAAAATCCATAATTGGTAATCGACTCACCAAAGATAATTCGATAATTTATCTAAGAGTTGGCTAGTCCGAAAGGTACGGCTTCGGTAAAGACAAAATCAAATCCGTTGAAAGGCGGTGGTTTGCTCAAAATCACATGGTTATCGGTGTACCATGGTTCTTACTTGAACCGAAACATTTGGCTACCCGTAGTAATGGCTTTTGGTAAAGAGATTAAAATCCATTATGTTTTCTCAAATCATTGCTAGGACTAGCAATATCTCGATGTGGGGATTGATGAGTGTCTAAATACTCATCATTTTGTACAATATAAACCGCAAAATCATCCGAAAACACTCGAAACACATCAAAATGATCAAATTATCACAAATCAGTGTTTTATGTGTTTTAAATGCAAAAATATCAAAATCGGATGAAAACGCGTATCAAATTTGCAAAAATTGCGCTTTAGTCCCCAAGTTTCAAAAGTTGTCAAAAAGCAGTCCCTCGAGCACATAATTTCAAAGTAAAATCACCAAAGGTCCTTTTAAATCATAACTTGTCAAAATTAGTCCTTTGGTGAAAAATGTCAAAAGTTTGAGAAAATTACAAGTTTAGTCCTTCAACTTTGAAAATTGGCAGAAATGGCCCCCGGAAAATTGCAAAATGGCAATTTTGGTCCTTATAATTTTGAAGGTTGTCACTTGTGGTCCCTTGGAATATCTTTGCATAATTGGCAGAAGTAGCCCCTCAAGTTTCAGAATTTACACCAAGGTCCCTATCATTTAAACCCTTTGAATACCCCATTTTGGACCTTTCATAATTTTGGACCCCGTCACTAAGTCATTTGG